>VMDO01006230.1:0-26561 GCA_007922755.1 Pedetes capensis | reverse complement strand
GATTTCTAGTTTTCCTAGATTCATACTACATAGATTCCATGTTCCAATTATTAATGGATGTTTACAGTAGTTTCTCCTCATTTTGAGTCATGCCACATCAACAAATGGAGGTCCCTAGGGCTTTACTCCATTTCCATCATCACGGTAGACTCTACTTTGAGGAGGCAACTCTTCCCAGTAGTCTTTTGAGTGCCTTCCAACCTTGGGGGCTCATTTTCCAGCACTATATTGACAGTGTTTCTTTGCTATTCACAGGGTTTTCAATGGCTGGTTGTTTTGGGAATGGTTTGCCAGGTCCTACTCCCTATTCTGTCTTAGTCTGGAAGCTCAGCTGAAAACCTGTCCACCATGGGTAACGTTTCTCATATCTGAGGTACCAGTGGCAGAGCTCTCAGCCTCATCGCAACACACAAGCCCCTACAGTGCATCAAACTGACAGATGTATAGGGGCAGTCTCAGGTAAAAGTCTGAAGAAACCCACCCCCAGGGAGCTACTTTTGCCAAAGGCCCACTTCTCACAAAGTTCTACAATCTCCCAAAAGAGTGTCATGAGCAGGGGATCAAATGATGTAAACTTTGGGGAACATTTTAGGTCCAAACCATAATACTCCACCCTGCCTTCCAAAGGCCCACTGCCACCTCAGAATGCAAAATGCATTAAATATAACTTCAAGAAGCCTGCAGTTGTAGCCCTGTGGCATCCAATCACGTCAGATCTCTGAAGCTAAGCAGGGTCGGGCCTGGTTAGTACTTGGATGGGAGACCACCTGGGAACACCAGATACTGTAGGCTTAGGAGACAGGCCCGGCAACCCACTCCCAAAAATCAATCCACCGTTGAAAATCCTATCAACAACAGAGACGCCCTGACAGTAGTGTTTTGCCTGTTGTATATCGGGTCAGTATGAATCGGATACTGCCTCAATGGCACTTAATAACAACAACAACAACAAAGCTTCAAGAGTTCCCAAAGCCTTAGCAGTCTCAGCTGTGTTCAAAAGCCCAAGTCCAAGTTTCTACTGAGACTCAAGGCAAATTTAGCTGTGGGGCCCTGCAAGACAAAAACAGGTTATATACTTCCAAGATATAATGGGAGGGATGAGGTCACAGAATGGGAAGATTGGTCCATAGCAAGACTGAAATCCCACAGAACAAACAAGCTCTGTCAATTTCAGTCTGTTACCTGACATATGGGACATCATCTGGCATCTGGCATTATCTGGGCTCCAACAGACTGGCATGGCTTCCCCCCGACCTCCTATGTCCCTCTTGAGCTGGCTACACCCATTGGTGGTAGCTCTCCTCAGTAGATATTTCATAGTGCTGGGATATCTAATATCCTGGGTTTCCTTTTCTGCTCAGGCTCTATTCCCAAAGCTGTATGCACCAGACCTTGACTGGCTCTATGCAGGAAACCCAACCCTGGCACACATAGCCTGGCCTCTGAGACTATCTTCTAGAACATCAGTAACTGTATGCATTCTGCATACAGTTAGAGAATCAGTCTACAATAGCAGTGGGGTAGGCATGATGGCAGTGGTGGCAGGGCCTGTGGCATGTAACCTCATAGCATGGTAGACCCAGAACAGAGAGCAATGTCATAATTTTTATAGTTTGTTTGATCTAGGATCCAAACATAGTTTTAAAGAGTACTGAAAATTTTGGCAATAGTTAAATTTCCAGACTGCCACAGTTTCAATTCTTATATATATTAGATTTTTCTAGAATTTGGTAATAATATTTATATTGTAATAAAATTGTATATTCAGTCATTTGGATGCCATTACTAAGTGCCTTTCCTTTGGTGATTCAATACATTTTTTTTTATAGTCTCAACTCTGCCACTAAATAATGGTATGTCCTTGGGCCATTCATTCAATCTTTTCAAGTCTCCATTTGAGAATTTTAAAAAGAATGTGTTGAACTAGAATTGATTATTCAACATTATTTTATTTTGAAAATACCAGATGGGAAGCAGGGCAGCACAAAGTTAAGAAGGGGGCATACAACCAGCACATCTGGACTAAAGCCCTGCCATATATAGTCCATGTTTGCCTCATTCCCTGAATATGTGAAATGAGACAATAGTCTACCAAACCTAGAGAGTATTTATCCACATAGTTCAGGGAAGGATGAATAAAATGACAAAGTATGCATACAGTGATTGTTACATAGTAATCATTCAATAGGTAGTAAAGACAAGTAGACAATCAATTGTTTGGAGCAAGAGATGAGGAGACAAGGCTGGAAGGATAGACAGAGATTAGAGGTATATTGTCCAATGTGGTAGACACTAGCCACACATGACTATTGAGTGCTTGAAGTATAGGTAGTCCAAATTGAGATGTATTGCAAGTAAAATACACTCTGGTTTTCTAAGATCTAGGATTAACAAATGACATAAAATATTCCATTAATAATTTTGAATACTTAGTACATGTTGAAATTAATATGTTTTGGATATATTGGGTTAAATATTGTTACAATTAACTTCTCACTTTAAATTTTTTTTCATGAGTGTGACTACTAGAAAATTTAAATTATATATATATATGGCCTACATTGAATTTCTTTCAGATAGTACTGGACTAAATAAACAACTACCATTTCTATTGTTTGAAACATATCTTGCTTCCTCTTTTATTGTCAATCCAGTCAAACAAGTCTGAAAATTGGAGACATGATCTATGACCCTGTCTTCCTTAACACCCACAGCTTTTCAGTTTTTTCCTTAGTATCCCACACATCTGTCCTCTTTCCAGCTTACCTTTTGGCCTAGGTTATTACAAGCCCACTTAAATGCTTTCTCCACCTAGTAGCTTCTCTGAACTACACAGCTTTCAGTTGCCTCAGACCTTTCAGAGACATTCAAAATTCTTCACCAAGGCATCAATGTCCTTTGCAATTGACCTCAACTCTTTAGACACCCTTAGCTACACTGCAGCTTAGCTACAATCATGTCTTCACAAGTCCTTCTCCTTCTGCCTTTAGCAACTCCTCAGCCCTAACTCAGCTCATCATGAATAGGATACTGGTTAAGAGTCAGAGAGGAGGGTTTAAGTCCTAGATCTGTAATTTATTGCCAAACTTTGAAAAGTTATTAAACCTCTCTAAGTCTAATTTTCCTTCTCTCTAAGAAGGGGAAAATAACACAATCTACCACTAAGTGTTTTTTATTAGGATTAAATAAGGTAATGCACATATGGTGTCTAATACAGAAAACCCATGACAAATGTTATTGTGGAATATTTCCTGGAGAATGTTCCTCCAACACACACAGGCTACTCATTCTTTCCTGGTCTTTCCCTTGGGCTTCCACAACATTCTGAAATTCATCAATCATAGCTCCTCTTTCTGTATTATAGCCATCTGTTTATTCATCATTCTTGCCAGTGGTTCTCAAAGTTTGGTTAGGAGAACAGCAAACCCAGTATTCCCTGGGAACCTTTTAGAAGGACAAATTCCTGGGGCCCATCCTAAACCTGAGTCAGAAACTCTGGGGCTAGGGCCCAGCAATCTACATTTTAACAGACTCTCAAAGTGAACCTGATACTTACACGTTTAAAAATGACTGCTAGGCTGGGTCTCTATAGCCTGGAACATATTCAGTTCATCTTGCACTGCTCCCCATCTCGGTAAATATTTTTCAAATGAAAACAAAATGATTAAACTCTGATGACAAGTGGAACCATAGAAGGATAACATGGTCTGAATGTCTTTTACAATGTTAGTTCTGCAACCTGCAGGCAATATAGATAAGAAGAAGTTACTAGAGGTAAGTGAAACTACTAGTATAAAATTATTATTTGAAATTCTGGATTTATAATTCAGATAGAAAGGGGTAATTATTTACAAAAAATATGGCCAGTTTTTAAGAAATTCTTTACAAGCTCATTTTAACGTATGCTATTTTAATATTATAGTTGTATGTAGCATTTTATGAATTTTGGGGTGAAAGTAGGTATTTCTATATGTAAAATTTCTCAACAAATATATTTTTCTAATAAAAGAAATAAAACTCTTGGAAGGAAGTGTCTTATACCCATTCTTTTACTTCTTCCTTTAAAAAGGTGTTATGTTGAATTTTTTTTAAAGAAATGATGGATTCAGAGTTTCCTCTGTGCAATTCTGTGAGAGAAAAGAGTCAGAATAACAAAGAAGAAACTGTATTTTGAAGAGAGAAAGAGAGGAAAAGCACTGAGAATTAAGAAAGAGCTGACAGGAAAGCTAACAAGGATGAAGAAATAGAAAGGGAACACAAAAGAATAAGAAGTATTTTACAATTTCAACTCTGGCTCCCAGGGTGAAGGGAAGCTGATACTGCAACCACAAGTTTATCCTACATTATTTTTGCACCTTTATTTTCTATGGTTATTGGTAGAGTAGTAGTTGTCTTTAAATGCTTTTAATTGTATTTCTATATCTGGTTCATTTTGATGTTATTGCTGTTATGGCAATTTGATTTTTCCCTGCTGAGTAGAACTAGGATTTGAGCCCTCAAGAGAACTCTGCTTAGTAAGAACACCCTCACATAAAAGTTGAAGAAATATCCATCCTGATAGATGAACAAATCTCGTATAGAAATGGAAGTATGAAAAAACATGGCAACGTGACTCCTCAAAAAGTTGATAACTTCTCAGCAACTGAATCCACAGATGCTGAAGTAAATGAGATCCTAGAAAAAATTCAAAAATCTAATTTTAAAAATGATCACTGACTTCAAGAGGATACAGATGAACAGCTGAATGAAATAAGGAAGACAATACAGAATATGGATGAGAAATTTAGCAAACAGATAAGAGATTTGGCGAAAAAATGAAAATCTCATGGAAGTAAAAATGTCAGTAAGTCAAAACTCAATAAAATCATCAAAAATGGATTGGTCAAGCAGAAGAAAGAATATCATGGATTAAAGATAAGTTTGAGGAATTATTACATTCAAAGAACAATAAAAAATCAACAATCATGGTCACAACTTTCAAGACCTCTGGAACCTGATTCAGAGGTAGAACCTATAAATCTTTGGTGTAGAGGAGGGCATCAAGACTGATGGCATAGAAAACCTATTCAAGGACTTTGTAGCAGAAAAACTTCCAAATCTAGGAGAACGTATAGACATCCAAGGATGGGAGACATTTAGATCCCCAAATATACATAATCTGAAAAGAACCTCTCCATGATACATTACAGTTAAAATGCCAAGAGAATAGAATGGAGAAAGAATACTGAAAATTGCAAGAGAGAAGAAACAAGTTGTTTACAAAGACAAAACCATCAGAATAACATGAAAGTTCTTATCAGAAAGTTGAAAGTCCAGGAAAACGTATAATGACATGTATTAAGCTCAGAAAGGAAATAACTGTTGGCCAAGATTGCTATATCTCACAAAGTTATCCTTTAAAATCAAAGGAGAAATAAAGATCTTCTAAAATAAGCATAAATTAGAGCAATTCATGAACACTAAGCCAGACTTGCAGAATAAATTAAGAGAATACTACACAGAAAAGGAAGAAAGATATTTACAATCATGAAAGCTTTGGACAGAATAAATATCACTAGAATAATAAATAAATGAGAATTAAGAAAGAATCAAATATTATCAATTTAGCAAACCAGTGATCTTCTAAGATGAATAAAGAAGAAAGGAACAGAGTATTTGAAACCACCAGAATCAAAATAATAATAATAGTAATAATACAAGAATTAATATATATTGTCAATAATGCCCCAAATGTAAATGACCTTAACTCTCTAATTAAAAAATATGGATTGGATGATTGAACTAACAAACAAGATCCAACTATTCACTTTCTGTAAAAAACTCACCACATTGACAATGACATTCACAGACTGAGAGTGAAAGGATGGGAAATTATATTCTAAGCAAATAGAATCCAAAAGCAAGTGGGAGTAGCTATACAAAGCAGACTTCAAGCCTAAATTAGAAGAGTTAAAGAACACCTTTAGATATTAATAAAGGGAACAATCCATCAGAAGATATAACAATTATAACTTTATATACCCTGAACATAGGTGCATTCAATTTCATGAAAGTATATTTTTATGCCCCACTTTCTCATCAGTAGATTATCTAGACAAAAAAAATCAACAAAGAAACTTCAGAGTTAAACTGCACTATTGATCAAATGAACTGAACGGAGATCTATAGAATGTTGCATCCAACAGCTCCAGAATACACAGTCTTCTCAGCAGCTCATGGAACTTTCTCCAAAACAGATCACATTTTATGCTATAAGTCAAGTGTTAATAAATAAAAAAAATTTTTATCTTGTCATATCATTGTTGTTCATAGGTGCTGTTGAGTAGGATCCAACTCATAGTGACCCTTTGGACAACAGAATGAAACACTACCCAACACTGCCATGCACACAATCTTTTTATGTTTGAGCTCATAGTTGTAGACACTGTGTTTCTTCTCATTCTGAGTCAGACCACATCAGCAACTGGAGGGTCCCAGGACTCCATTCTCATCATTAAAGTTGGCTCTACTTTGAGGAGACAAGTCTTCCTCAATCATATTTTGAATGGTTTCCAGCCTGAGGGACGCTTTTTCCAGCAATATATTTGACAGTGCTTCTCTTCTATTTGTAGAGTTTTCAGTGGCCAGTTATTTTGGAAGTGGGCTAACTGTTCCTTCTCCCTAGTCTGTCTTACTCTGGAAGCTCAGCTGAAACTTGTCCACCATGAGTGGCCCTGTTGGTATCTGAAATACAAGTGGCATAGCTTTCAGCATCACAGCAACATACAAGCCCTCACAGCATGACAAACTGAAAGACACATGGAGGTATCCAATCACAATGGAATAAAACTAGAAATCAGCAGCGATTGAAATCATAGGAAATATACAAACATATGGAGCTTGAAGAATATCCTTTTAAATGAGTCACTTTTAAGGGAGTCATTGAAGAAATCCAGGGGGAAATTAAAAAATTTCTAGAACAAAATGAAAATACAAACACAACATAACAAATCCTGTGACACACAGCAAAGGCAATTCTAAGAGGGATGTTTATAGTAATGAGTGCCTATATTAAAAATCAGAGACATCAGAGACATAACCTAATAATGCTTCTCAAAGTCACTTATGGTTTGAATATACAGTGTCCTGCAAAAGTCATGTGCATTAGTGTGCTTGCTGCACTGTGGCACTCTCTTAGATTGGTAGAAGTGAGTCACTGGGGTGGGCCTTTGGAGTTTTCAGACATGTGGCTTCATGCTCTCTCTGCTTCCTGCTAATGAAGGTGTAAATTTTCTGCCATGGGCTTTGCCTCCTGCCACTACTATGCCTGCTCCATTAACATTATGGAGTGAACAGGTACTCACCATGAGCTTCCAATAAACCTTCTCCCCCATAAGTTTGTTTAGATTGGTTTTTCTATTACAGTGACAACAGTTGACTAATACAAGATCTCAGAAAAACAAGAACAAGCCAAACCCAAAGCCCATAGAAGGAAAGAAATCATAAGACCATATCTGAAATTAAGACAATGGAGTCTAAAAGAACAGTAAAGCATCAATGAAACAAAAAGTTGGTTTCTTGAAAAGATGAACAACATTGACAAACCTTTAGCCAAACTAACCAAAAGAAAAAGAAGCCACAAATTAATAAACTTAGAGATTATAAAAGGAGATATTACAACAGATACCATTGAAATCTGGAGGATCATTAGAGAATATTTTAAGAATTTATATTCCAATAAATTATGTCACTTTCAGCAAAATCGGCAGAACTGTAGAACATTTTAAGTTAATTAAGCCAGATTCAAAAAGAGAAATACTCTGTTTTCACTCATATGTGGGAGCTAAATCTAGCTTAAAGGAAGAAAAAAATTATACATATTTAGATATATAAAAATGAACAATCATACCTATCAAAGAATGAAAAATACAAGCAGACCAAAAAGAAGGGGGAGGGAATTAGTACGTAAAAGTGGAGGTTGGGGGAGGGGAAAAAGGGAGTATAAATAAAGTAAAGAAGTAAAGAAGGAGAGGCAAGCCTCAAAATATAGAATGCAACTATATGAATACATGAAAAAATAGGGGGAAGGAAAAAATCAATGAGAATATAACTCATGATTGCATATCATTTTCATTACATATTAAAATTCCTACTTTTTTCTTCTGTAGTTTATACTGTTCTGTAAAATATGTAAGATGATGAATATGTAAGAAAAAGTGATTTAATAGTTGTATAATGGATGTAGAAAATGACTTACTACTCTGGACTTCATCAACATTTATGACTACAAAAAAATCTAAAAGAAATGGATAAATTCCTAGGCACAAATGACCCACCAAAACTGAACCAAGAAGATATTTTAAAAATCTAAGCATATGAACAAAAAGCAATGAGATTGAGGCACTAATAAAATGTTTCCCAACAAAGAAAGCCCCTGACCTGGACAGGTTCTCTGGTGAATTCTACCAGACCATTAATGAAGAGCTAATACCAATGCTTCTATAAAATAGATAAGGAAAAACCATTCCAAACTTGTTTATGAAGCCAGTATTACTCTGATACCAATACCAGATAAGGACAAATGAAAGGAAAGAAAGAAAAAGAAATAAAGAAAGAAAGAAAGACAAGGAAACAACACTATAGACAAATTTCCTCAGTGAACATAGATAGAAACTCTCAATAAAATACATGCAAATCAAATATAATAATACTTTTTAAAAAATACACCACAATCAAAGTGGTTTCATTCCAGGGATGCAAGAATGGTATAACATACCACAAAGCAATAAATGTAATACTAAACATAAATAGAATCAAGGATAAAAATTATCTCAATAACTAGGTGCCGTGGCACATGCCTCTAATCCCTGTGACTTGAGAAGCTGAGGCAAGAGGATCCTGAGTTTGAGGCCAGAGGCAGCCAGCATAATTTATTGAGATCCTCTCTCAAGATAAAATAAAGATAAAAAAGGAGGTGGGGTGCAACTCAGTGGTAAAGTGCGTGCTTACAAAATATTCACAAGGCCCTGAGTTCAGGCACCAGTACCACACAACAAAAATCTTAATAGATGCAAGAAAAACTTTTTGAGAACATTCAACATTTCTTCCAAAGGAACTATGTATGGAAGGATTATGCTTCAACATAATAAAGGCTTTATACAACAAACGCAGCCAACATTATATTGAATGGAGAAAAACTCAAAACATTTTTTACAAAATCAGGAATGAGACAAGGGTATCCACTCTCAATACTGATTCAATAGAATGCTTGAATTCTTAACCAGAACAATAAAGTAAGACAAAGAAACAAAAGGGCACAGATAGGAAAGAAAGAATTCAAATTATCCTGACTTGTAGGTATATTATCTTATACTTAAAACATGCTGAATACTCCATCATACTGGGGTTTAATTCATTGGATGAGTGTTTGCTCTGTGCACGCTGTAACCCTGGGTTCCATTATAGCCAGTACTGAAAATTGGGAGTAGCACCTGTCAGGCTACTCCTGAAGCAATCCTGAAACAATCAGCCATTGAAAACCCCATGAAGAACAAAGAAGCACTGACACAGTGCTGGGCATGGCACAGGGTTGAGGAGTGTTTCATTCTGTTTTTCGTAGGGTCTCCATGACTTGAACCTGACTCAAGGATATGCAACAGCAACAACAAAAAAAGATTCCACCAAATAGCTCTTATAGCTGATAAAGAATTTCAGCAATGTAGCAGGACATAACATCAACATACAAAAACAGTCACTTTTCTATATATCAATAAAGATCACACTGAGAAAGAAATCAGAACAATTCCGTTCACAATAGCCTCCAAAAAATAAAAACCCTTAGAAATAAACCAAATAAAGGTGAAAAAATTCTATCATGAAAACTATATATATATACACACACAAACACACACACACACACACATATATATGTCTATATGTATATATATGTATATATGTATGTGGGGCGCATGCCTCCCCGTCCGGCCTGGAGGTTCAGATGGGCTGCGCCACCGTGCACACAGATACTAAACACAATTCACTCAGGACCCTCAGGTGAGGGGCGCAGACTTCTGCGGCCCTCGGGACCCTGGTAGAGATGGGAGAAAGGAAAAACCTCAGGCGCTTTTGCCTTCCAGGGGCAAACACCTGTCTTGGTCGTCTCAGTGGTCAGGAGGAGACAGCTGTTGCTTCCTCGGTGATCAGACGGAGAGCAGGTTCCTTTCCTTGTTGATGATTGCGACAGGAGAGCGTTTTTTCCTCATCAAAGGTCCAGGGGAGAGCAGCAGGAGAGGCGCTTCCTCATCTGTGGTCCAGGCAGGAACAGGCGAGAAGGCGCAGAAAGGGATGCCAAAAAGGCCGTGCCAAAAAAGATCGAGCTGCCGCAGCGCAGCTCTTTATGTAGTTCACCCATGGAATGGCCTGAGCCAATCAGCTTTCAGTCCAATTGTCCAATCAGGAAGGGTTTTGTACAAATGTGCAACCAAGTTACTTTAATTTTCGCTAGATTTCTAACTTACAAACCAGATATTCAAACGCCATTTTCCCAGTTTGGGAGTTTTTGCCAATTTCCTCCCAATTTTTCCCTACGTGTGTGTGTGTGTGTGTGTGTGTGTGTGTGTGTGTGTGTGTGTGTGTGTGTGTTCAACCATAATGAAGGAAGAAATCATGTCCTTTGCAGAAAATGGATAGAACTGGAGATATCATGTTGAGTGAAATAATCTAGGCCCAGAAACACAAGTACTGCAAATTTTCTCTCATAACGTGAAATCTAGGGGAAAAAAAAACATATTAAAGTAGAAGGGGGATATTAGAGAAGTGGAAGGGCATTGGAGGAAGTAGAAGGGGGATAAGAAAGGGAAATGGGGGTGAATAAGATCAAAGTATATTATATGCATATATGAGAATGTCACAACAAAGCCTATTATTTTGTGCAATTAATATATACTAATTTTAAAAACTGCAGTGGCAGCCATCATGGAACCATGTGACCATGCATTTCTTAGGGAGAGAATGAGGGTGGGAAGAAGCTAAGATTTGAGCAGAGGAAGACTGAGGATCCTGAGAGAGGAGAGTTTAATGGATAAACCATGAGAAATACTGAGGTAAAAAGGAGAGGATGAGAATGAGAAGATGAAACAAGAAACTTAGTGGGCCGGGGTTGGGGGAAGATGCAGTAAGAGACTAGGAGAGTTTGAGGATGGTGTGGGAGCCCTGGGGTGGGGAAGGTTCTGAAGGTCCCAGAGCCTTGGATTCCTGGTTCCTCATAATCCTCTTCAGTCTAACAAGTCACCCAATTTTTTAAAAAATTATTTATTCATGTACTAATTTTGATTTTTTGAAACAGGGTCTTGCTGTGTAGCCCGGGCTGGCCTGGAACTTGGTATGTAGTCCAGGTTGGCCTTGAACTTACATCAACCCTCCTGCCTCTGTCTCCCAAGTAGTAGAATTACAAGTGTGTGCCATGCCTGTACCTACTCAATTTTTTTAATGGGGGAAAGAGATTTTTTGAGGGCTCACAGTTAGTAGATTAGTCCATAACGACAAGCATGACAGTGGTCATAGAAGGGCTTGTGGTATATGACTTCATGTCTTGGTGGACTAGGAACAGTGTCAGTTTACCCATTGTTAAATAATTGAAAGAAGTAAATTCTTGGTGAATCTGTAAATTTAGTCCATTCATGTAATTGGCTGTGGTGTGCTTGTTATTAGCTTTAGTAGAGTTCCTTCTGTACTCATGCCCAGTATAAGATTTGGTGAATTAAGTGAATTATTCAGAGAAAATGGATAATCCTCAAGTGTTAAAAAGTGTTGGCTTAACAAAATGACTTTTTAAAGGATTCAAAAGTGAACAGAATAAACTGAAAATTTCCCATGTAACATCCTAACATTTTTTATTACATTCATAAAAATATATTTTAAATGATTAATAGTGAAGTCTGGCTTGTTTTTGATTGTTTATTGGCTTAAGTGTTCTTCACATGAAATACCTACTTATATACTTTGCTCATTTTTCTAGTCTGTTTGCATTTTTCTATTTATATGAGTTTATGTATTATAGATATCAAGACTTTTCTAGTGATATATATGTTTCAAATATTTTCTCCCAACCTGTTCCTCGGCATTTAAGCCTTTAATCCATTTGAAATATATTATGGTGTTTGGTACGAGACTAGAATCTAAAGAGATTTTTCTATGTAGAAGTTAGACACTTTTCATAACATCCTTTGTTGAATAGTCCATCTGGTCCCCATTAATCTGCAGTGCCTGCTGGTAAGGCTCAGATGTGGAAGAGTCCATGTCAAGATCATCCATTGTATTTTAGCCAATTGCTCTGCAAATTCTTACAAACAGGCTTCATTATTGCATTATTATTTAGGGGTGTTTTGCCTCAAAATTTCTTACCTTTTCTCATTTTTTTATTATTACAGCTGAGATTTAGAATTTCATCAAGTTAAAATATAAATATTGGTATTTAGGAAGTTTGTTCTACTGGATGGAGAGTAAGTGGTATGCTTTTTTTTGTATTGCATTGATCTTTGGTGCAAATGTATAATATGCCAGCCTCTTCTGTCAGCAACACTTTCATTGTGCTTTTTGAAGTTCCTCCCATCCCATCGGTCTCCAAGCAATATGAAGCTGGCAGACACTATCTGTTGGGGTTTTTGGCTCTAGCCCGACTAAAGTTAGGGCCAAACCCTCAACATAAACACGTGGTCGATGTCGGGAAAGAAGGACCTCGGGAGACCTTCAGATGGTTGGAGAAGAACAGGGAAGGTTTATTGGGGTGCTCCCCTTATGGAGAGCAAGGAGCAGGTAGCCCCTATAGAGGAAGTCTCTACCCCTTTAAGTGCTGGCTCTATGCCTGCAGCATAGAATGCTGCAGGCTAAGTGGTGGTACAGCTCAGCCTTAAAGGCACAGCCACAGCCGCTGGTGTTCAGTAGAGGTCTGATGGTCTTGACTCTCGCGGCTCGCCTTCTTTACCCCCCTCCTTCCCAAGGATGGGAGAAGTTGGGAGGCTCTTCGTGGCTTGCTAGATGCCTTCGGCTCTTCGGGGGCCCCTGGGCTTGATCTCGCCGGCTTGCTAGATGGTCTTGCAGGAATAGGGAGTGCTGGTCCAGGTGATGAGGTTCAGGAGATGGTCAGAGAGATCAGGATCGGTGGTGCTTCAGGAGTGAGTAGGGGTCCAGGAGCCCTGCCTTTATAGGGTCCTGGAAGGGTCACATGGTGGGGTTCAGCCAATCGGGGCACACAGCTGGCAGGTACAGGGAGCAAACAGACATAACTGCCAAGTGGAGACAGTTATTACCTGCACAGTTGTGAGGGGAGCCAATCAAAATTATGGTGGTTGAGGCTGGTCAAGCTGGCCGGGGGCCATCTTTGCTCACTCAATGGGAGGGGCTGTTTTGAGTGAGTGAGAAGAGCCCTGGGGTCAACTAGGGGTCAGCCCCTCAAGCTGTCATGAGGGACCCTAGCTGAGAGATATTATTTTAAAAATCCCCAACAACTATCAAGTAATCATTCATCATCTTTTATTTGTCAAACTTGTTTTCAACATTTGTGTGAAAAAGTCCAGGGTCTTGGATCTCATGCTTGTGTTCTCCACGGGTTGTTTTGCTAAACCTTCTTCTATGTGTCGTCTTATTCTACATGTCCCTGACCGTGTGCTGCCTGACACTCAAGTAAGTGGCACATTATCTTTAAACAGAAGTTAATGTGGAATATAGAAGAATTTCTCTGTTAGAGAATGCATCTTTTAAATGAAATTTTTAACGTTTGTTTTTAAAGTAAAAAGAAGCAAGTACTTCATGGGTAGTACTAGACAGAATTCTTAGTTCTTTGAAGAACAGTCATGGAAGGAAGGTGCAACTATTGCTCCTTGGATATTGAATCAACGACGTTTGGATTGGATGGGAATTTAGGGATAATCTGCATCTAGTTTAAAATGTTTTTGTTAGGTGTCCTTGAGTCAGTGTCCTACTCACAGTGACCCTATGTACAACAGGCAAACTGTATTGTCATGCTTCTCTGCTGTTCAGACGGTTTTCAATGGCTGATTGTTTTTTGGGAAATGGGTTGCTGGGTCCTTCTCCTAAGCCTTACAGCACCTCGTCTTCCCAGGTGGTCTTCCATCTTAGTACTAATCCGGCCTGACCCTGCTTAGCTTCTGAGATCTGATGGGATCAGATGCCATAGTGGTATGGCCAGATAAATATTTTCTGATAAGTATCAAAGTAACTTTGGACTGCAAGTCAGGAGACCTGCATTCTGGCCCAGGTTCTTACTAACTTCCTCTTTCATCTTGACCAAGCCACAGGGCTTCTTTTATTTCAGTGTCTTTGTTTATCAAATGGAAATCATCACTGTCCCCTCCCTGCAAAAAAAGATTCTCATGGGGACAAAAAGAGATAATTCATGTGTTTTTAATGGCTTCATTTCTATGTAAGTGTGAGACATTATTTTTCAGGTAATATTCTTTTTTGGTCTTGCCATAGTTGAGTTTTTTTCTATGAATTCAGGTTGCCAGTACAACTGTCTTAAAATAAATTATGTATATTTACAAGTAACTTCCTACAAATTGAGAGTTTATACAATTTAGTTTCATTGTGCAAGTAAGGAATTCCATTTCAGTATGCAAATTAATAGTAAAAATTCATACCGACTTTGGCAATGGAAAAAAATATTATTCAGCATGCTGAAAGGCAAATACTTGAAGGAAATGTCTCATGGTCACACACAGTTTCAGTGTCGCCTGGGGCTGGAGAGGGTGAGACCAGACTTGAAGCAGGGAAGAGGCAAGACTTTTCAGGTTCTCTCAGCATGGGAGTTCAAGACTTTATAGTTAATATGAGTCAGCAGTGAGGAATTTGATGTATTTTGACCTTAAATCTCCAGGTGCTGGCCAACTGGTTGACCAACTACACAGAGTTACAAATCTGGGCACAGCAGAAAGTCTAAGTGTACAATTTATGGACTCAGCATTTAGAACAGGAAAGTAGCTCCGAGATTAATCGCTTCATTTTACAATTAAAAAACTGAAGCCTAGAGAAGTTAAGTGATTTGTCAAAGTGCATAGTTACAGCACCATGAAGCTTAGAATCTGAGTCTTCTTGCTGCTAAAACCCAGCTTGCCCCATATTTAAAGTTCCCATCACACATTTGATTGGAGGAACTACAAAGTTTACAACTGAGGCCTCAAAAACAATTACTGGTAAGACTTCTTGGTGCACAAATTAGATTTAACAGGGCAAAGAAGACAATGTGGACAAGATGCTATTTGAAGGCTAAGTTGGCCAGCTTTTAAATGTGCCCAACATGGGTAAATGGCATGCCCTATCCTTGTATGTCAATAGTGATGTGTGAAGCTGTGATGTGCACAGTTAAGAACTGTCTCTTTCAGGGTTATCTGTTCTTATTTGTAACTTATCAAGATATATGATTGGATGTCCTGGCACCATTTGATTTCAAAACAAATTGTTCACAGTGCAACACAAATTATGAAGGTAATTATTTTTAATTTTTAGTCTTTATCAATAAATGAACTAAGTACCTCCAAAAATCAAAGCCTTATTTTAAATGAAAATTTAAAAGTCCCAGACTTTTCTCTCAATCTTCTCTATATCTGACTTCAAAGATTCATTAGGAAAAATGCCATCAAAAAATTTTGTAAGTGCTTAGTCCTAGGAAATGGAGTAGAATGACATAGTAGAAGAAGATAATTAGAGTTCTTATATGGCTTTTTATTACATAATATTATAAGTGGATTTTTGTACACTAAATATATTTTGGGGCTGGGATTTAGCTCAGTTGGTAGAGCGCTGCGCTGCAGTCTCTGAGGTCCGGAGTTCAATTCCCAGCACCACAAAAATGGGAGAAGGGCCTGGCAATCCACTCCCAGGGCCTGGCAATCCACTCCCAAGGCAATCCCGAATCAATCTGCCATTGAAAACCCTATGAGGGTTGCTATGAGTCGGATACTGACTCGACAGCACCTAACAACAACAACAAATATATTTTAAAGGAAAGGAAGAAAAATGGCAATGTATTGATTTAGAGAAATGTTTGTGAGATGTAAAATAGAAAGTGAAGTCTATAAATGAATCCATATAGTGCAATATAATTTCTGAAGAACAGAGTAAAATACATTGTGTCAGTGGTAAGGAATCTAGAAAATTATGCAATAATCTGTTATCTTCCATCTGGGATGACAGAGAACTTTCATTTTCCGCTTTGTACATTTCTATTTTGTTTTATTTTTCTTCCCAAAATATTATAAAATTGGTTACACAGAAAGTGTTCTAAAGCACAGTAAGATAACTAAGGTTGACAATAATTAATTGGATATTTCAAAATTGATAGTAGAGAGGATCTACTAATTAAAAATGTCAATTAAAATGAAATATATAATTTGTTGCAGAGGTAAAATAAGAAAGAATATATGAAGACAAAATTTATCACTTTTAAATTTAGTATTTTTGTTGAATAAATAATACCTTGTATATTCAGAGGCCTTATGTAAGTTAATAAATACACATATGTGTATTGAATATATGTCAAACATACTTGTTTTGGTGATGTTCATGGTGAGTTTGCCCCATCTTTAGAACATTTACCTCATGAAATTTTAGTCATACCCCATTATAAAATAAAACATATTAACTAATGAAAGTTTAGGAAATATCTATACATATAAAGGAGAAAAAAAAATAAATTATAAATTTACTTTCTGTATATAATTATTCTTAATATTCTATAAAATTTCTCCCTGCTTTTTCCTTTTTTTAAAAAAAAATACTGTTGATTCTTTTTTCTTTTTTGTTTTCTTTTGTTCTTCTCTCTCTCCCTCTTCCATTCTTTCCTTCTTTTTCTTTTTTCTTTTCATGGTACTTGGAGGTTGAACCTAGGGTCTCGTGTGTGCTTTGTAAGTGCTCTACCAGTGAACTGTACTCCCAGTCCATTTTTAATTTTTTATCTTGAGACAGGGTCATGCTAAATTACACAGGCTGCCTCTGGCCTGGAAGCTGTGATCCTCCTGCTTCCACCTCCCAAATCGGTGGGATTACAGGCATAAGCCACCATGCCGAGCATTGTTGATTCTTTAAACATTAAAATTCATTAGAACTTCTGATATAAAATGATGGATTATAACCAGCCTTCATGTGACATGACAAAAGAGTTAAAAAAGGAAGGAATCACTTTTTTCCAAAGAAAAAAGATATACAGAAGCACAGAAACTACAGGGGAGATTGTGAAAAGGTCCCAGGTTGCGCAGGCTGAACAGTGAGTGTGGCAGAGCAGGACTAGCCATGGCTTCCGGTGGGGGAGGGAAAACAGATTCCCTCATCCAAAGAGGTTAACCAGACAGCCCTGGCCAGCGGAATGGCAGTCCCATAGGACAAGCCCACAGTCCCTGAAGCCCTTGGACTCCTCCAGGGATTTGGTGGACAATGGTTCTTCCTGACTGGAGGGTTCAACATTGGAGAAGTGACTCTCTTTCTCATGTCTCTGAGGGCCTTGACCCAGCCCCATCTTGAGAGGGAACCTATTGTATGAGACTGAGCTACCCCAGGGGCCCTGGAAATGAAGAATTATCACTGGTGGAGAGCCTGGGGGTGACCTGTCACAACCCCAGCCTGCTACACAGCAGGAGCAGGTGGTTACAGTGAAGGAGGGAGATGTGACGCTGATGCACTAAGAGGTTCAGGCAGCAAGAGGCTTGGGAAGGTTGCTCAGAAGCAAGCCCCACTTCCAAGGAGAGGAGAATACTGCTTCTCCTGAGGGGAACTATGGAGGCTGTCAACTCTTTGAGCCTTGGTCAGATAAAAAGACCACATCTTCAACTGGCCACTATCTCCACCCAATAGTCTCTAATATTAGAGGCCACAGGAAAAAGCCATTCTAGTACTTTTTCTTCTTTTTTCTTTTTTCTTTTTTCTTTTTCTTTCTGTTGTGCTCAGGATTGCACCCAGGGCTTTGCATTGGGTAAGTGCTGTGCCATGATATAGGACCCACAGCCTTTTTCTTATTTTTGCTTGGAGATGGGATCATATTGAATTGCATAGGCTGCCTCTGGTTTAGGGCTCCAGATCCTCATACCTCAGCTCCTAGAGAGGCTGGAGAGAAAGTGGGGTTCAGCCTCTTTATTTGATCTGTCTTCCCTCTATCACTAATTTTCATTTCTTCATTTCCCTTTTTTAAATGTATTTTTTGCCTTTTTTAGATTTTCTTTTTTTCATGATTTTCTGCCTGTGTATCTCTCTTTTCTACTTACTATACTTAAAATCTTTTAGGCTTCTTATTTCTTATTGCTCCACTATGATTACCTAATTCTGTTGATATGTATTTTTCTTTATTGTGTGTTTTTTTTTATCTTTAGCTCCTTTCCCTCCCTCTTTCTCTCATCATTTTCTTTCTAGATCTTCTTTTTCTCTTCTTTTGCTTCACCTTAATGCATCCTTCTGTCTCCCCTTTCTCTGACTCCACTTCTTACTTCAGGCAAATACTATTTATACCTTCATCCTAAATATTTTGTAACTTCATAGCTTACTTTTTACTATTATTGCCATTCTTTGTTCTATTGGCATTGGTGGTGCAGCAGTTGACTCTAAGTAATTTTAGCTGTATATCTATAGCAGCTTTGGTCAGATATTGTACCTGGTATAGTGGTTTGTCTCCCTCTCTGAGAGTTTCACTAGAGATTGTAATCTCAAGAGAAAGACACTAAGAAGATCCCCAAATAAAAGAGGAAATAACCACTACAGATCCACAAATCACAAATTAGAGATACAAAAAACATGAAAAAACAAGGCAACACATCTCCTCCAAAAGACCGCAATTCTTTAACCACTGAATCCAAACATATTGAAAGAGTTGAAGTATCAAAGAATTTAAAAGTCTGCTTGTAAAATGACCAATGACTTCAAACAGGACACAAACAAAAAAATGAATGAAGAAAAGAAATCAATACAGGACCTATATCAGAAAGTCACCATTTAGAAGACAAAGTCAGCAAACTGGATGAGAAATTCACCACAGAAAGTGGGATTTTGAAAGAAAATAAACAGAAATGTTAGAAATAAATAACTTAATAAACCAAATAAAAAACATAGTAGAAGTCATCACCAGTAGATTAGATAATAATATCCAGGACAGGAGATAAGGTCAAGGAAATTCTATGTTCAGATATCAACAAAGAAAAATAAATAAATAAAAGAACATGACCACAGTGTTCAAGAACTTTGGGACATGATCAAGAGACCAATCCTAAGAATCAGTGGGGTAGAAGAAAGGGCTGAGATGAAAACAAAAAGCATAGGAAACTTGTTCATTAAAATAGAAAATTCCCCAAATCTGGGGAAAGAAATGGACACCCAACCACAAGAGGCATTTAGAACACTAAATAGTCATGACCAGAAAAGAACCTCCCATAACACATAATAATTAAAATGTCAAGATTACAGAAGAAACAGTATTAAAAACTGCAAAAGAAAATACCCAACTCATTTTACAAATGAAAACCAATCAGAATTACATTAGACTTCTCAGCACAAACTCTAAAATCTAAGATAGGATGGGATGATATATTTCAAGCCTGTAAGTAATTGCCATCCAAGATTATTGTATCAATCAAATTCTCATTTAAAATTGGTAGAGAAATATATACTCCAAGACACACACACACACACTAAAACAATACATAACCATCAAGCCAGCACTGCAGAAGATACTTAAAGGTATCCTATGCACATAGGAAGAAGAAAGACAGTCTCCACCATGAGAGGACAGGAAAGAATAAACTTCATGGGAGGAATAAATAAAGAGAACTAGGAAAGAATCAGTCATGTCTAACTCAAAAAAACCTGAATATAAATAAGAAGCAAACCTGAACATAAATAAGGGAGGAAGAAAAGAATGAATAGTATGTGAGCCAACCAGGAAAACACGCAACACACTCACAAGAACTAGCAAACCTCTCTCAATAATAACCCTAAATACAAATGATCTTAGCTCTCCAATGAAAAGACACAGCTTAGTAGATTGGATTAAAAAACAGGATCCAGTAATTTGTTGTCTGCAAGAAATACATCTCACTGGCAAGGATACCAACAGACTGAAGTGAAAGGATAGCAATTGATATACCAAGCAAGTGGTCTAGCCTGTTTAGTCCTTGGATGGGAGACTGCCTGGGAATACCAGGTGCTATAAGCTTGGGAGAAGGACCTGGTAGCCTACTCCCAAAATACAATCAGCCATTGAAAACCTTATAAGTAGCAGAGAAGCACTGACAATAGTGCCAGGCAGGGTACAGTGTTTGGTAGTGTTTCCCCTGTTATACATAGGGTTGCTATGAATCACACCCAACTCAATGGCACCTAACAACAACAAAAATGTAGGGAAAAATAATGGACTAAAGGAAAGGGGGAGGGGGCAAGAAGAAAGGGTAATGGGAGGGGAAAAAAGGAATTATCACACATGTTGCCCTCACAGCAAAATCAGGGTGTACATATATAGATAGATATACTTACAAAAAAGACAAGCAAGTAGAAGGGGGACCATTCTGAGGGAGGGGCTGGGGGAAGGGGTTCATGAGAGGGTAAGGAAATAAGTGAACATGAGCAATGTACAATGAAATGCATATATGGAAATGTCATAAGGAGACATATTATGTTGTACATTAAAAATCACCAATAAAAGTTTTTGAAAAAAAAATAATTCATTAGAAAACCATACGATAATCTTTTTGGGGGAAAATATGCAAATATACAAAATTGCCCAAGGCCAGAGAAACCAGATTTCAGATATAATTTATACAGGAAGATTGGTCAACTATAATTACTGAATTCAAATGAAAAGTTTTAAAACATCTTCATCAAATGGGTAATGTTGTTTGGTGCCTTTATTGATCCAGTTTTGAATAGCAAAGTATATGTGAGAATAAGAGATGTTTATTGTAATGTGATGAAAGAGTATGTTGCTTTATCTTAACTTTCTCTGCATGCACTTCCCTATTAAAAATTGAATAAGCTTATTTTTTTTCACTCTGAATCTCCACAAATGATAAAAGAAATATCACAGTAAAAAGAGTCATGTGTGGGCCATGCATGTGCTTTTGCAGAAAAGAGATTTAGAACTCGTTTATTTAATTTTTGCTTTTGAATCAGTCAACAAAGATAGGGCAATGTCACAGGCTTATAGGAGGAGGCTGTTTACACATAGTACAGATTAGTAGAGATCTCCAGGATGTCTAGCTCAGTTTACATCATTTTTTTTTTCTTTATGGAACATGAACATTTGTTAATCCATATCAATAAACCCTTAGCCTATTATATCTTTAATTTTGGGCTTCAGGAGATAAGTGCTATAAGTCTTCAGAATTGTTGCTTTGAGGATCAAGAGTTGTTTAATCTCAGAGATAAAATGTAAGAGTAATCTCAGAGCCTTGGGCTTAGATTTAGGGTCACATTTCTTGTCTGTTGCAATAATTTTGTTACCCAGGAAAATCAGTTTTAGCAAGGACATTGGAAAATGTTTGTCCAGGCAAACCACTTTGATGACTAATATCTTTCTTTTGTATTGCAGAGAATAGCTTACAAATTCCTTTCATTTTAAACTAAAACCTCCCAACAATTTCTGAGGTAGATAAGATAATGTTCCATTTCCAATTTCAGGAGAAGGAAACAGACTGATCCTGAGGTTAAAATCCTGCTCAAGGTCTTAGAAATCTTAAACTGTAAAGGTGAGACTGCAATGCTGGTATTCCGACTTTAACTTTTGTGCTAGTCCTTTAAATCATGCTTTTCTTCAAATCATAAATAGTGTTTAAGTATTCTCTGCCAATATACCTCACTGTAGCTTCTGCAAAATCACTATCTCCAAACAGCTGCAAGTTAGCCTACAAAATATCTAAATGCTGATAAAAAGACGCATCTCGATTTTGATATGATGTGGAGGCTAACCTGGGCATGAAGGTGCACATCTGTAGTACCAAAAACTCAGGAGCCTGAGGCAAGAGGATCAGGAGTTCAAGGCCAAAGGCAGCCTGTGCAACTTAGCAAGACCCTGTTTCAGTACCAAAAAAAAAAAAAAGAACCAATGAAAAAGAGGCTAGAGTTACAGTTCAGTGGCACAGCACATGCCCACAGCATATGCAAGGCCCTTGGCTCAAACTCTGAGCACTGCAAATAATAATAATAATAATAATAATAATAATAATAATATGAAGACTCTGTGAGCCATTTCTGGATAAAGGAGTCACATGTGGTAGGAAAGGTGATGTCAGTATAATATAGCAGGACAAGTTCTTATCTCCCTTCTTGATTTTAAAGGGCATATTGCACTGATCTGTACTGGTGAAAGGAATTTCCATGTAATAAAAATGAATAGGTATGAATTCTTCATTCAACTTTTTTTTTTTTTTTTTTTTTTTTTTTTTTTTTTTTTTTTTTTTTTTTTTTTTTTGCGGTACTGGGGGTTGAACCCAGGGCCTCGCGCCTGCATGCTCTGCAAGCGCTGGACCCCTGAGCTGCACCTCAGCCCATTTTTTTTACTTTTTGAGACAGGGTCTCGCTAAATTACGCAGACTGCCTCTGGTCTCGAACTTGCGATCCTCCCGCCTCTGCCTCCAGAGCCGCTGGAATTACAGGCGTGCGCCACCACGCCCGGCCTTCATTCAACTTTTGAAATGTATTGAGTTAAACTAAATAGGACTGAAGAGGAGTGAATGTGAAACCTTTAAAAAGTTGGAGCCTGGGACTTGTTTACTTGATGTCTCGCTTATCCACTAAGCAGTCACTGGCTTACTGGTTAATAAATTACTTCTGCACAATAAGTAATAGGGTGATTATTTTATTTTCTGCTTTGAAAAAATAGCATTTCCTGGCCTATAATTATTGATTACTGGATTGTATGAACAAACTAACCATTTGCTATACTTTAAAGGGAAAGAAAAGTAATTTTTATGGAAAGTGGTATTATTTACAAAGGGACTTTGATGGTATATCAAATGTATTTGTCACTTTAAAGTTTGATGAATCTCTCCTTTGAAACTACAGTAGTCTTAAAGAGCCATATAAAAGGCAAGAAGAAAAAGGTTGACCCTTCATGTGTCCAGGGGTTTTAGAGATATATGGTCCTGACCTGTAAATAACCATCTTTATATGTGTCCAGGGAAACTACTCTGTGACAACCAGTAAATTTAGAAGTGTTTCCATCAACACCTGTCATTTTTAAGGCTTTATTTCGTCCATAGTGATAAGTCATGTTTCCCAGATGACTATCTGAACATATCAAATTATTGCAAAAACACAAAAAACTCATTTCCAAGTTAGGCATTGTTTGCTACCAAAGAAATGTTACAGTTCAGTAAACTCTTACTTTTTTTTTTTCATTTCTGAATACTCAGAACTGAATTCTGAATTCTTTCATTGTTTTCATTAGCTTTTGATATCTTTTAAAATGAGATTTGCAATCTAATGACAGATTTGCATGCATAGGTTATAACTTTATTATATTTTATCTTCTAAAATACTAAGTACAAAGATATAAAACAGAAATTATATATTGTTAGTTATTTTTCTATAAACCTAAGGATGATGAAGAGATAAAATTTATTGAAAATTCTTACTCAGCCCAGGTGCTATTGCTCACACCTGAAATCCCAGTGACTGAGGGCTGAGGCAGGAGGATCGTGAATTTGAGGCCAGAGGCAGCCTGTGCAACTTACTGAAAACTTGTCACAAAATAAAAAATACAAAAGGACCATGAGTTCAACTCAGTGGTAGAGCATTTGCCCAGCATGCTCGAGGTCCTGGGTTCATCCCCCCAGTATTTGATAAAAAAGTTTTTACTCATATTTGAAAGATGGACAAGAGATAGAGGGTTTAAAAGATTCTTACCAAAATTTCTTTGCAGAGTAAGTTTGCATGGTCTTGTTGTTAATTGTACTTCAGGATTGCTAATTGCTCTAATCCCCCCAAATTATATTCTTTCTTTTATTTGTAGTTCTTTTAGTTTCAACAGAAGTTACCTATTTTGTGGATTGCATTTTATTCTATATGGAGAATGAGTTTGGGATAATGCTATTTCTATTGTTTATGTTGCCATCACTTCAACCTACAAGCAAGATAAAATAGTGAAAACAAAGAAAATGTATTATATCTGATGTTGTATAAAGTACCTTCAAAGAGTAGAACTTTACTGTGTCCATAGAGAGGTTTTGACAGCTCAATCTTCCAATGCAGGACAGTACTGAAATATAGGTGGTTCCTGCTCTCTTTTCACATTCAATTTCCCATCCACTTCTACAGGGTTTGCCTCTATAAAGAATATCTTTCCTTCAAAATCTTTCCCTGAGGCAGAAGTTGACCAAAGACCAGGAAGTAGGACTCAAGGAGTATTTACAGGTATACCAACTTCCCAACAATGGTGATAGGCATAAGAATACCAGTTCTTTCTGCTTGTTTGATTGGTGGGTTTTGAAGACAAAACAAAAACCTCTTCTATCGGGGCAAAATTTTCATTAAGGTGTAGATTTCCTTAGCTTGAGTCTGACCTATAACAGGTTTTCCTCCCTGTATGTCCTCTTCATCTTTTCCCTCATGGCAGGTAATAAGTGCTAAACTAGTATAAGCAGAGAAACCAGAGCAGAGTTACTTTCATTTAGAAAAGTGTTTGGGGAAGCCTGGCCCGGCGACTCAGGAGGCAGAGGCAGGAGAATCACAAGTTTGAGACCAGATGCAGTCTGCGTAATTTAGGGACACCCTGTCTCAAATAGTAAGAAAATGGGTTGAGGGTGCAGCTCAGTGGTCCAGCACTTGCAGAGCATGCAAGTGTGAGGCTCTGGGTTAAATCCCCAGTACCGGGAAAAAAAAAAAGTGTTTGGGGGACAGATTTGGCACTATTATTGAAATCCATGTACAGACCTTTGATCATATATACACAAAGTGTCTCAAATGTTGCATATACAAGTACGCCAGCCAGATAGACCCAGAAATAGAATGAGGGATGAACACACTCAAAACGTATCAAATAATGCAGTTCTGTAGCAGGAGGTATGACAGAATAGCTTGAGAAACTTTAAGGAAAGAGGTTAAGAGAAAGCACTGACTTCTGTGCACTGGTGAAAGCATCCTGCCCTTACTGCTCTCTCACCAGCATGCCTACACCCTGTGACTCCCCCCATATCATTGTAGAAGCTACACACATACCTTCTTCCCCCATCCCATGCGACCTTTGGTGGCCAGGTATATGTGCTCAGGGACTCCACCTTAATAAGGTTAATGATTATCCTCAGTCATGCACATCTGCATGCAGTCCCCAAATAAAAGTTGACCTCTGCCGTTGCTTTGTTCTTAAGAGATGACTTGGTGTAGTGACAACTCCTCAAGAAATATAAGCAGGCCTCTCAACTCAGTGCCACTGTGACTCCCAAGAACTCCTCTGTCCCTCAGCTTCTCTGTACACGCCATCTCTTGTGTGCAAGTAATTCCTTTATCCTTCGGCCAGCTCCACTGGAGGGTAGTAGGCACAGTTCCCTGTCTTACCTTCCTGATTTCTCCTCACCTGTTCTTAGAGCTTCTTGTTTACCTTGGACCCTCCCATCCTTTCATGAGACTGTCTTTCACTTATTCTTATGTATCCCAAGGTACAACTCCTTCTAACTTCTTATTGGATACCACCTATCAAAATAAATCCTCTTCTTGGCTAGGTATAGTTGCACACATGTAATCTCATCAACTCAGGAGGCGGAGCCAGGAGGATCATGAGTTCACAGCCAGAGGCAGCCTGTGTAATTTAGTAAGACCCTGACTCAAAACAAAAATTTTAAAAAACGGGCTGGGGGTGCAATTCAGGGGTAGAGTGCTAGCTGAGTATGTGGGAGGCCCTACATTCAATCACCAATTATAGGGTAGGGGGGAAGAAAAAAAAAGAAACAGAAAAAGAAAAGAGAAAAGAAAAAGAAAAGAAAAAATATCCTCTTCCAACGTTCAATGATCCTCGAAAAAGCATTTCTTATAGGACAAAGAGGCTGAAACCTGATATTACATCACTGGAAGAAACTGCTTTCTATAGGATGATTCAGTGAAATACTCAAGACTCAAGACATCTCTATATGAGAACAAAATTATGATGAAGAAAGTGAGAACAACCACCAAAATGGCTGTGTATGGAAACCAGTAAAGTGTGGGAAAAGCTCACATGAAAGGAACAAAGAACATGCTAAAGTAAATTAGTCTCAGCCCTTTTCCCCGCTATTAATACAAATGGCTTAGCACTGTAGCCTAGAACAGAATTTCTCACGCATGCAGATCAGGAGGACCTTCCTAAAATGCAGTCTGTCTGGGTAGGGCCTAGGTAATGCTGGTATTGAAGGCTCATGGACTACTTTGAACAGCAAACCCACAGAGAAATATCTGAGCCTTTTTAATTCCTATGCAACACCTTTTTTTTTAATTGGAAATTTTTAATGTACACCTTAATGTGATTCATTCTGACATGCTTTTCACTGTGACATTTGCATACACGCATTTTGTTGTACATTATTCATATAGGTTCCCCCTTACCCTCTTGTGCGCTTCCTTCCCCC
>VMDO01006229.1:62211-102861 GCA_007922755.1 Pedetes capensis | reverse complement strand
GGCATCCGATCCCATCAGATCTCGGAAGCTAAGCAGGGTCAGGCCTGGTTAGTACCTGGATGGGAGACTGCCTGGGAACACCAGAAGCTGTAGGCTTGGGAGAAGGACCTGGCAACCCCCTCCCAAAAATCAATCTGCCATTGAAAACCCTATGAACAGCAGAGAAGCACTGACAATAGTGTTTCCCCTGTTGTACAGATGGTCGCTATGAGTCGGATACCGACTCGACGGCACCTAACAACAACAACAACAGCAACAACATTGTCAACAAATAAGATTCTAGCTATAGGAACTATTTATTATAAACCAAAGAAAACAGGCTAACTAGAAGGACCTCTGTGCTTTCACCAAGTTGGCTTGTACTGTGCTTTGTACCCCTGTGCTTTGTACCCCTGGTTGTCTTTCTCTGGGGTGAACACTAACATGACCAGTAGTGAATGGGAGTGGGAAGAAATCTCTTTGGCTACCTGGGATCAAATTTTCTATGATTCCTTCCCTCCCTGTATACTCTGTTTCTCTCAGACCCAAGAGGAGTGTGTATTGGGGGCGGGGGGGGGGGGGCTGTGCTAAAACATGGCACATCCCAGGAATGGGCTAATGATTTGGTGCCCTGTGAATATGATATACTTTCAACATTTGTTCTCCAGAAGCTGAGGACTTTGTTCTTTGGGAAAGGAGGCAAACTGAAGATCTGAGCTTTTCCTTACTGCTCTAAATAACTTATGTTTGGTCCAAAGTTGTGTTTGCAACTTAGAGAAATCTCTGTAGTAACCCAATCACCTTTCTTAGAAGGCAGCTCACGAATATACTCGGCTCATGTTACTAGAACAGATGAGGGGCTCATTCCTGTCACATATGGCTTTCAGAGTATTTCTTCAAACCCTTGGACAAGCACCCTAAGAACAACTCTTATAAAGACATCTTTTCCCATCTCATTAAATTTCCAGTGATGTCTTATCATCCATTACTGATGTGCACTTTGGCTGGTGTCATTTTATTATTGTTCTGCATTCAGCTCCACCATGTCACAGACTAACAAATACAAAATTCACTGCTCCTTCCCTTCTATCCTCCTGGTATTTCCACAGGGTCCTGACTGTGAAATGAATTAGCCTCACATTTAGATCCTTGAGCCTGGGAAGTCATTGACCTGTGGCTCAAGAAAAGTATCTTGTAAATGTATAGTTCCACCTACCACTTGGGAATCTTGACATGATGTATTATTAATTGTGGTCACTGTAGGTGTTTGGTATAGTATTTGTATTATTATAGTAATTGACGTCTGCTACCTGAGATTCTGAAATGTTCTTCCAGATTTTGTCTCTAGTACGAAGGTTCTAGAATAGGGTTCTGGAGCATTCCTCTTGTTAAATGTGGTCTGACTGAATAAATACATGCATGGAGTGCTATGTGGCTTATGAAAAATCTTGCTTTTATTGTGGGCAAGAATGACTACAACTCATACAATTGTAAAATGGAAATAAGGGTTTCTCCCATCTTCTTTAAAAAGGCTGAAAGTACTTAATAACAACCGACCTCACTGTGGTTTGTAGGACACAAAATTTTGGTTCTGAAAAAGCCATTAGGAATATATCTCCCCAACTTTCTTTTACAGCTGAAAACCTGAGACCAGATATTCAAAGAGGCTCTTTTACTTTGCCTGTCTTAGTGTTAGTTGCTGTTACTATTGCCATTGTCAATATTTTATCAGGTTTCCTTCAGTTGTAACCTATCTGAGGTCCCCATTCATTTGGTGTGATTTCTGTTACCCCAAGCTACCTGCTGGGCTGGGATTTAGCTCAGTTGGTAGGGCACCATTCTGAAGTCTTTGAGGTCCCAGGTTCAATTCCCAGCACCACAAAAATGGGAGAAGGACATGGTAAGCCGCTCCCAAGGCAATCCCAAAATAATCAGCCATTGAAAACCCTATGAGGGTCACTATGAGTAAGACATGACTTGATGGCACCTAACAACAACAACAACAACCAGCTACATGCCAATCTCCATGGTTAAGTTAGTCACTGGAGGCAAGAAAAGTTAATGAAATCTAATGTCTTGCAGAGAACTAGCAAATGATTTAAAAGCATCAGCTGTTGGGGTGTTCTGCCATCCAGATGGACATGTGACAGAATCACATCAAATTTTCATAGAAGCTGGGCATGGTGGCGCATGCCTGTAATCCCAGCAGCTTGGGAGGTGGAGCCAGGAGGATCGTAAGTTCTAGACCAGAGGAAGTCTACGTAACTTAATGAGACCCTGTCTCAGAAAAAAAATAAAAGGGCTGGGGGTGCAGCTCAGTGGTGCAGCACTTGCAAAGCATGCAGGCCTGAGACCCTGGGATCAACCTCCCAGTACCACACACACACACAAAAAAAATCATAGAGGCAATTAGTTCTTTCCACTTAGAGACATTCAATTATACACTAACAACCAAACTCCAGCCTACAACATTAAAATGAAATTAGTCCTTCACTAATAATACATAAGACACACCAAGGTGGTCGTGAAGGAGGAGGGATAACTTGTGAAGTGCTAGAGCATTCCTTTTCGGACTGTTTATTTTATGCTAGTTTGCTATCACATGAGATAACAAATTGTCCTTGGTGTGGCGCCCTGGCCATTTCTTTTGTTGGTAAGTATGGAGAGTTCTGTATCTCATATCTTTGACTTATGTTGAAGAGTTTTGTAAAACATTATGCATTATTCCTGTTCAGATACTGGCCAAAAAGTACTTTTCAAGCAGTGCTTCAAAAGATTGAAAATACTGGGATTACTCAGTGTAAAGAAGAAAGCTTAAAGATACCTGGGTATTTCCTACTAGATGCACATTTTTCTAGTTTGTTGTTGTTGTTGTTATGTGCCATCGAGTCGGTATCCAACTCATAGCGACCCTCTGTACAACAGGGAAAACACTATTGTCAGTGCTTCTCTGCTGTTCATAGGGTTTTCAGTGGCAGATTGATTTTTGGGAGGGGGTTGCCAGGTCCTTCTCCCAAGCCTACAGCACCTGGTGTTCCCAGCGATCTCCCATCCAGGTGCTAACCAGGCCAGACCCTGCTTAGCTTCTGAGATCTGATGGGATTGGATTCCACAGGGCTACGGCTGCAGGCATTTTTCTAGTTAGGACAGTGATAAGCCACATTCTTCTGCTACTAAAGCCAGAACAGATCAAAACTAAAGTTTTCATGGCTTCTGGCTTTAAAAATATTTACCATTAATGTGGAACAATATTTTCCAGAGTTCTTGGTTGAAAAGGAGAGAAACCCAACCCAAATTTACTCAAGTAAGAAAATTATTTATTCATTAAACTGAAAATGTCTTAGGTTATCGACTTTAGGGAAATCTTGATCCAGGTGCTCAATCATGTTATCAAGACCTACTTTCTTCTCGCTCTGCCTCTTATCCCTCCCTCCCTCCTTTTCTTCCTTCCTCCCTCCCTCCCTTCTTCCTTCTCCCTTCCTTCTGTAATTTATTGAGATGAAATTAATATAACATAAAATTAACCATTTTAAGTTAGCAGTTCAGTGGCACCTGGCATATTCACAATGTTGTACAACCATCGCATCTTATCTAGTTCCAAAATGTCTTAATCATTCTAAAGCACATCCTTTCACTCATTAAGCAGTTTCTTCCTATCATTCCCTTCCTCTGGGGCTTTGCAACCACCAGTCTGTCTTTATGGATATATCTTTTCCGGATATTTCATACAAGTTGATTCATACCCTAGGTGCCCTTTATGTCTGGCTGCTTTCACTTAGCATAATGTTCTGGAGGTTTATCCTCATTGTAATATGTACCTGTACTTCATTCATTTTGAGGGTTGAAAAATATTCTGTTGCATGTATAGAATACAGTTTATCTGTTTCTCTGTTGATGTTCATTTGGGCTGTGTCATTTTGATCTTTTGGCTATTGTGAACAGTGCTGCTCTGAACGTTGGTGTACATGTGCTTGTTTGAATGCCTGTTTTTGATTCTTTTGGGTATATACCTAGAAATGGAATTGGTAGATCATATGGCAATTCTGTTTAGCTTTTTGGAAACTTCCAAACTGATGTTCACAGTGACTGTACCATTTCACATTCTCATCAGCAATTGACAAGGGTACAAATTTCTCCTCATTCTTACCAACACTTAGTGTCTGCCTCCTCCTTTGAATCATTGTCTTCCTAGTTGGTGGGAGTTGGTAGCTCACTTTGGTTTTGATTTGCGTTTCCCTGATAACAAATGATGTGGGGTCTCTTTTCCCATACTCATTGGCCAATTATCTCTTTCTTTGAAGAAATGCCTGCTTTCTTTGGTAGGGACTACTTTCTCTTGCAAGTTTTCACTTGATGTTAGGGTGATCAGCCATCTTGTTTGCCCTGGACTGGGGGATTTCTCAGAAAGCAGAACTTTTATGTTTAAAACCAAGGAACTCCTAGGCGACCCAAAACTGGTTGATCACCCTCAGGGTGGGAAAGATTGTTCCTGAAATCATGGACATGTGTGATTTCACAGTTTCAGGATCAGAGCAAGAAATAGCACAATTCTCCCTAACCTTAGGAAAAGTCATGGTGACTGTCTGTCACTCTGATTAGTCTGACGTGGATCACAGGTGCATCCCTGGGCTAAGCTGTGGTCAGGGTAATGAATTGCTCTGACTAGACGTGTTGAAGCCATGTGTCTACTGCAAATGGAAAGATTAATGTCTCAAAAAAAAAGGGATAGATTAGCATTACTATGGAACTGGGGAGCGATTTTACAGATGTGGGGATGCTGAACAGATAAAAATGTGTTTGCTATAACCATCTCTGTGTACCGGCTGTTACTGTACTTGCTGTTTATATGTAGGTTATTTCATTCAGTCCTCACAGTAACATTCCAGGGGAGATATTAATACCACAGTATTAGAGATGACAAAGTCAAGCCTTAAAAGAGTTAAGTTACCTTGCTCAAAGCCTCACAGTAAGCAAATGCTGGAGACAGAATAGGTTAATTTGCAATACGACACTGTGTAAAAAAAATTTCAGACAGCAGAGAGAATTAAGTTTCAGAAAGAGGTTAAAGAAGCTTTCTTCACAGAGGACTGAGTATGAGTCAGGGCCCCTTAAGGAAAATTAAACCACACCAGCTATTGTAAGAGAGAATTTAATAAAAGGAATTTGTTAAACAGGTATTCTGATATTTAAAGGCAGAAGGAGAAGTGAAGTAACATACAAATAGCAGCTCCAGGTAAAACCTGCTATAAGTTGAGCATCCGTAGCCCAAAAATCTGAAATCTGAAAGGCTTAAAATTCTGAAAAAAAATTTTTTTTCTTTTGGGACAGGGTTTCTGTATGTAGCCCAGGCCAGCCTCAAACTTGAGATCCTCCTACCTCAGCCTCTTGAGTGCTGGGACTACAGATATGTACCAACACATCCAGGTTAAAATCTGAAACTTTTTGAGCCCCAGTATGATGCCAACAGTGATAAATTCCACACTTGAATTTATGTGATAAGTTGTGGTCAAAATGCAGGCACACTAAAAATATAAAATTACCTTCAGGCTTTGTAAATAAGATGTAGATGGAATATAAGTGAATTTTGTGTTTAGATTTGGGTCTCACGCCTAAGATGTCTCATTATGTGTCAGAAATGTTCCAAAATCAGAAAAAATCTGTTCTGAAACATTTGTCCTAAGCTTTTCAGATCAGGGATATTCAACCTGTACCTCTACAGCTGGGTAGCAGGGGCAAGAGGCTGGAGGCATTAGAACCTGGAATCTAAGAGCAGAGGGCACAGACAGCTGGCTGGTGCTGGTGTCACAGAGCCGGCGCAATGAAACTGGTCCTGGGAGCGTGGGAAGCATTTGAACCTGGAAATACCTGCTGAGGGACAGAGTGCAAACAGGAAGCAGAAGGAAAGCCCTTCTTGCAGGCTTCCAGATGCCCTCTAGCATGTCCTACTGAAGAGCTGAATGGGACGTGGGCTGGCAAAATGGAAATGTCGTTTGCAAGGTCCTGGCTCCAGCATCGCAAGGCAAAGTACAGCAGGGTGGGCTGGAGCTGAGAGATGATATAACTAGCACTGTCTTTAAAACAGAGGGGCTCTTCCCTTTCAGAGTTCACAGCAAGACTGTCTGTGTATAAAATCAGAAAGATGGTGAAATGCTTTTAAAAAACCCTAGGAGTGTACTTGCAGAACTTTTCCCCCCCTAGACTTAAGGAATTAGCATAAAGTCTACTTTCCTATGTGCAGTGATTCACCGGCTCCTTCCCCATCCTACCTCAAGGAACATCAGACTTAAACCTTTCAGGCCACCTCTAATCATTTCCATTCTGCACGTTCTCTACTTTGTCCAAGTAATGCCGGGAGCTGCTGTGGAAAGGTGAAGGGCTTTGGCACCAGAAAGGTGGGGATTCAGTCTTGCTTCTGCACTTTGTGGTTTAATCTTGGGTGAATTAATTATTTTTCCTCCCTGTTCCAAAGTACATGGATATGCATACCCATATCATGGGGCTTTTATAAAGCTTAGGAGAAATAATGTCTACAAAGCAACTGGCACACACAGCACTGATATTTACTAAAAACAAACTCCATTCCATATCCCTTTTACTCAACTCTTCTACTTGAGATCAAACCATGAACAGATAGACCACCCTCCCAAATACAGAGGCTCAATTCTGGGTTTTCTTTTCTTTTCCATTCCTTTCCTTTGTTATTGTTTTGAGACAGGGTCTCACTGTGTAGCCCAGACTGGCCTGGAACTCGCCTGTAGACCAGGTTGGCCTTGAGCTCAAGTCAGTCCTCCTGCCTCTGCCTCTGAGTATTGGGGTTACAGGTATGCGCCACTGCACCCAGCCAGAATCTCAGTTTTTTGATGCCAACAGGAAAGCCATTGCTATACCCATGTGGTTTCCTTCTGCTTTCCCTTAGGGGATCACACCCACTAAGCAGTGTCCGCAGCAGTATGATGGTTCACTCTGCAGTCATAGTTTCCAGACATGCTCCCTGTTTTCTCCTTCCAACTAGCTCTCCATGGCTGGGCTTACTTACTCCCTAGGAGAAAGTCTGGATGTAAATACTGATCATTATCTTCTCCTTACTCCCCTGAACTACCCTAAGATTTATCCAAAGAAAGCAAGGGGTAAAGACTCATCTTCAGAAAATGCACAGAAGGCTTTCGTGAGTTGGAAGTACATGCTTGGAGTACACAACATTTGGGTGATGGAATTTATGAACTAAAACAAGCATCTTCTCCTTGGGTTAGGGTCAATGCTGGCAAAAGTGGCAAATATCTTTTGGGCTACTTTAGAGTGAAACTATAATTGGGTAAATAGTCACAGATTCACAGATGTATGGAAATCTTGGGTATGTGTTCCAGTGTGTGCTCTCCAGAGTCACAGAGAGAGACATAGAGAGTTGCTTTATTTTTAGGAAATGACTAATTAAATCATGATTTATCTTTTCTTCATCAGAGAATAGAGTATTACTTACTGTGTGTCTTCTGTACCCTTGCTATTTAGTCAGGGTTCTCCAGAGAAAAAGAACCTAGGAAGGTATATATGTATATGTATTGTTATTGTTGCCAGGTGCTGTCGAGTCAGATTCAACTCATAGTGACCCTAAGCACAGCAGAATAAAGCACCACCCACAATGTGTCATGCACAGGATCATTTTGTGTTTGAGCTTGATGTTGCAGTCACTATGTTTCTTCGCATTTTGAGTGGTGCCACAACAGCAAATGGAGGTCCCAGGGGCTTTACTCCATTCCCTTCATTAAGGTTGACTCTACATTGAGGAGTCAACTCTTCCCCATTCGTTTCTTGAATGTCTTCCAGCCTGGGAGGCTCATTTTCTGGCACTATATTTGACAGTACATTTCTGCTATTCACAGGGTTTTCAATGGCTAATCATTTTAGCAGTGGGCTGCCAGGTCCTTCTCCCTCGTCTGCCTTAGTCTGGAAGCTCAGGTGAAACCTGTTCACCATGGGTGGCCCTGCTGGTATCTGAGATACCAGTGGCATAGCAACACGCATGCCCCCACAGCATGACAAACTGACAGACACATGGGGATGTATATGCACCCACATGTATGTACTTATATAAGGGCTTGTTATGAGAGTTAGCTTATACTACTATGAAGCTCTTAAGTCCCATGAAATGCCATCTGCAAACTGGAGAGCCAGGAAAGCTAATGGGGTAAGTCAGGCTCGGTCTGAAGGCTGAGAACAGAGGGGCCCTCAGTCTGTGGCCAAAGACCTGAGAGCAGTGAAGCGGAAGATCTTTGGTGTACCTGGAGCTCTGCTATCTGAGGGCATGGAAAGGTGGAGGTTTCCTTTCAGGCAGAGAGAGAGAATTCACCCCCCTCTGCCTTTTTGTCTTATCTGGACCCTCAACAGGTTGGATGTTAACTGCCCACACTGATGAGGGTGGATCTTCACTCAATCTAACCAGTCAGATGCCCATCTCATCCAGAAACACCCTCCTAGCCACACCTAGAAATGATGTGTTGCCAGTTATCTGGCCACCTTTCAACCCAGTCAATTTACATGTATGGTGTCATATCTCCATTTGTCGAACCAGCAAAGGTTCATCTGAGTCCGTCAAGGGTTTGGGTGAATATAGTCGGGATGTGGATACTGCTTTTACAGGAACCCACTTTTGCTCATGCTGCTACCATGGATTCCCAGCAGCAAAACACATCATGCAGCTAAATGCATTTGGCCTCTGTGTCCCCAAGGCCTCTTTCCACATGGTAGCCAATAACCTGTGGCAACACAAATTTAAATACAAAATCACCTTAAATTCACATTAGGGCAGGGCAACTCTCTAGCTGTCCTGTTTTTAAACAACTTCTTTCCTTTTCTCTTCTCTGTTTCTTCTTGACTTTATATCTTTTCTTTGAATCAGACTCCTTTCTGCACTGCCAACCCAGTATGTTGCTTCCAGCTTCTATTGAATTTTTATAGTAAGTCATAAACCCTTGAAAATAAGATACATAATGGAAATGCTGATATAGCCCTTGCTAGCATAGCCAGTTAGGTGTTCTCATAAGACTGGATAGTAATAGTCTCCAAATCTAATGTTCTATAGACTTTTTTGCTATGATTCATACTGACCTAATTCTTTCTCTAACCTATCTTCAATGACAAAACCTTTAGCCAGCCATGTCCATGGCTGGCAAAGTCCAATGCCTTTTGGGTATGGCTGGGTCATATTGGTATCTGGTAGCACAGGGCATAGTTAATTCTTATAGGCACAGACCCTGGCTGGCAAAATCCTGGAAGAAGACCAGCTCCTTAGAGTGAGGCAGGCCTAGTATGGGGTGGGGGTGCACAGCTGGCTGTGGATTCTGGAGCAATACTAGTCCAGTAGGCACAGCCTAGCAGGAAGGAGAGTTTGCAGGTAGGCAGATGGGCTTCCCTGACAGGTAGGCAGAATACAGTGATGAGGAGCTGAGAAGCTTTCACAGGAATCTAAGGCAGGTAGTTCCTGTCAGGGATGTCTGATGGTAGGCAACATGGCTTCAGTGTCTGGCTGTAGTTCCTGAGGGGGTTATGGTAAAAACTAATCATATATATATATATATATATATATATTTTTTTTTTTTTTTTTCCCTTTGCCTACAACTGTACCACGCTGGGATCTGAGCTCATCAGATCTCAGAAGCCAAGCAGGGTTGAGCTTGGATGGGAAACTATCAAGGAATACCAGGTTCTTTTGGCTTAGGAGAAGGACGCAGCAGCCCACTCCCAAAACAATCAGCCACTGAAAATCCTGTGAATAGCAGAGAAGCACTGGCATAGTGCTGGGCATCACCCAGTGTCAGGTAGTGTTTCATCTGTTGTACATAGGGTTGCTATGAGTTGGACCCAACTTGAGAGCACCTAACAACAACAACAACAACAACAACAACAACAACAATATGGTCTTTGCCCCAGTTCCTGGCACAGAGCTTCAGAAACTAGTTTCCTGAGTGATAAGAATGTCTTTTGTTTTCCTAGGGAGCATGAGCAGCTGTGTTGGAAGCAGAGAGCCCCCGTCTTTGGACAACTGAACCCTTTGGTGCCTTGATCTTGGACTTCTTGGCCTCCAGAACTGTAAGAAATAGATTTCTCCTCTTTATGAATTATCCAGCAGTACAAACAGACTAAGAAAAATCCCACAGATGCTTACTCACTGTGTTCACATCAGGGAAATCAATCACTCTGATTTCAGGTCTCATCACCTATAAAACGAATGAAGGGCAGTACCCACCTCAGAGGCTCGTTGTGAGGGTAACTTTGGGAATGTATCAGCACATGCCTAATATGTAGGATTTGCTCAATATGTATTAGTGTATGTTAGTGGTGTCTTATTACCCTTTATGAGGAAGGTAGATCAATAATTTGGGATGATGCTGTCAGAAAAACTAGCATAGGAGGAGCAATTCCATGAGCATCCTCGGCAGCTTTCAGGGAAACAAGTGCCTGGGAAGGAAGATGGAAAGAGTACAAGTCTCCCCGGAACAGCTACAGCTCTTTCTGGAATGAATGGAAAATTTAAAAGGTAGGGCCTGAGACACCTCTAAGAGGTTTCTTGTTGTTCACTCTGTCTTTTGAGGGCCTAAGGCACATTTTTTTCCCTGCTGTTCCTTTGTGCATTTTCTACTTGGCAAGCCACAGATGGCCCTGCCCCCAGGTTGAGGTAGCAATGAAGGAGCCCAGAGCCTTGTTAACTCTTGTTTTAACAAGAAGAGTGGGGAGGGGTGGCCACAATGGTGGGGTGGACCGAAGTGAGGTGAGAAGAGGCTTCTGCCTTTTGCTTGCCTGTCTTTTGGGAGAAGCTCAGAGGGAGGGTTTACAGGGCACAGAAAGGGGGACAATAACATTGCTTTAGCTCAAAAGATCCTTACCAACTGAGGGACGGTAGATTTGTTCAATTCCTTACACGTAGTTGGATGCTTGATGTTTAGCAAAGGATGCTGCATATGGTCTTTGTAAAGGAACTGCAGAGAGGTCTATGTGAGAATAGCCTCTGACCTTCCTGTGCTTATGCGCCTTTGCAGAACCACTTTCCATCATCCTTTCAGAGCAGTAGTGGTCTTTGGGTAGCCCCTCAGGGGGAAGATGCTGAAAGGGCTACAGAGAATCTCTCCTTGCCATGTTAGAGCTGGGAGGACTCTCAGGTAACACCGGTAGTCTAATCTAATCCCTGACTCTTCGTGGCAACAATCTGAAGCCCAGAGAGGAGTAACCTATCTGAGGTCACCTGGCCCATCAATGCTAGCTTACAGCACAGCTGGGAGAATTCACCTACTGACACAGTCGTCTACCTATAGCTGCTAATGCCAGTTTTGCTGCATTGTTTGTGAATAGAAAAGATCAGAGATGGTCTTCCATGGACAGGTAGGACACGGCAGGGCACCCAGTCCTGGGCAGGAGCTCAGTGCCATCCTGGAGAACAGGGAAAAGCTGTAGAATCACCCTGGAAGGAGGCTCTCAGACAAATAGTGAGGTGGGTCCTTATATTTTAGTTAGCTTTCTGGTTGCTATAACCAAACACCTGATGCAAATAACTTAAAAGGAGGAATAACTTAGAGAAGAATTACTTATTTTGCTTTCAGTCTACTATGGCAGGTAAGGCCTGGTAAGGCAAAGTGGTTCACAGCATGGCAGCCAAGAAGCTGAGAAAGGGAAGATAGGAAGGGGCCAAGGTGAGATAGAGCCCCAAGGACACGCCCCCCAGTGACCTACTTCCTCCAGCTGGCCCCACCTCCCAAAAGAGCCACCAGCTAGAGACAAAGCTTTCAGAACATGAGCCTGTAGGAAACATTTCAGATGTAAACCATTGCAGTGAGTTTTCTCTTACAGGAGTCCTTTCCTGCAAGGGCCTTGTCTAGGATTCAGAGGAAAACTTTTTGTAGTGTATGTGTATGTGCTGGTATTTGGTTCTTTTGCTTTTCTAAAAGCTTTAGGTGAGCAAGAGCAGCCATTGAAGCCTGCATATTTTTCTCCTTGTGCATCCTGGAGGCTATGTGCAGTTTTGCCAATTAACCTCATCATTTAAGACCTTTAAAGAAAAACATGTCTGCCTTTGTCCAACTTGGCAATTCTTGAAATCCAGTATTTTCCCAGGGAGACTTCATTCAATATACAATGCGTGTGTGTGTGTGTGTGTGTGTGTGTGTGTGTGTGTGTGTGAGAGAGAGAGAGAGAGAGAGAGAGAGAGAGAGAGAGAGAGAGAGAGACAGACAGACAGAGAGACAGACCAGGGACTACTCTATTTCTGCTTCTTAATAAAAGAATATAGAACCATACAGAAGAGGGTTCAGCAATAATGTTTTGAATAAGCATTCTTCAGAAGTTATGTTTAGATATTAACTTGTGCATTCAATGGCTTATTGTACAGTGTTATTTGCATGACTCATAAGTACCTGGTAGTGAATGCCCCTCTCTCTCCCTAAATTCATTTCTTCTTGTACTTGTTGGAGAACCTAGTCTTGGGGAGAATTTATCCTTTCCAATCACAACTGCCCTGGACATTTGAGGTTGGGGAATATGACTCATTCTGGGCCCATCCAAAACCCTAGCTGTGATAGTCTTCTAACGGGTCAGTGGAGAAGCTATTTTTTTTTCTTCTCTGTTACGCTTTAAGTCACAGTAGTTGCAGTCCATCTTCAGTGCGAGAAAATGAAGCCAAGTTATAGACACAAAGGGACATGCAGAGAGCAGAGGCCCTGAAGGAGAAGTTCATGTTCCTAGTGCTAGTTATTCCCAAGACAAAGACACTCCTCTTTTTCCCAGTTCCATGAGTTAATTAATCCCCTTCTTACTCTGGTTAGTTTGAGTGGAATTTCTGTCACCTTTAGTGGAAAGTGTTTGGAAAATATGCATCTCAAACTCACTAGTGCAAAGTGAAACTCCTCCTTCCCCAATCTTGTATTCCACTTCCATTGGTGATACCACTTCTTATCCTATTACCTAGGCCAGATGCCCAGGTTCTATCATTGATCCCTGTCAGATCCCCTAACTCCCCCCGACCTTTCTCTGGAATCTGATCATTTTTTCCTTATTCTATCTGGTTCAGGCCACCATTTTCTCTTCCCTGGATGACCGTAGCAGCTCCTAACTAACTAATGTCACTGCCATAAATCCTGCCTGCTCTATTCCATTCTCCACTCCCAGCAAGAGTGATCTTTCTAAGATGAAATCTTATCATGTGACTGATGGACTTCTGCCCCAGACACTTATCCTTTATTATGCATTGTAAATCTCTGGGAGGTTTTTCCTATTAGACAACAATTTCCTGATAGGTTTGACCATGAAATATTTCATGGTAGTAAATTTTCTGGTAAACACAATTTGGGAAACAATATTCTAGAAGATTTTAAGGGCAATAGTTATAAATTCTTGCCTTCACTGTTAAAAAGCTTTAATATGATGCTTTAGAATGTGTGGTTTAGAAAATAACAATATTTGGAATTTATTGAATTCTTAGTATAGGTGAGGAAATACTAAATATTTTACAAACATTATAACCTCTATAACATTGAGGATGCTGTTATTATCTGCATGTTATAATTCAGGAATAGAAGCCTAAGTCAGTTTTCACAAATTCACACAGGCGCTAAATAGGAGAACTGCGACTTGGAATTAGGATTTTTTGATTCTGAAGCCTGTCGTTTAACTATTAGCTAGTATTTTTCAAATCATGTTTTATATAGCTCTGGGATTCTATGGATATGCATGAGAAATAGCTGCCAGGGAAGAAACAGGGAGAGAAAGTGAGAGGGGGAGACAACTCTAACCCTGAGAGCCACTTTATCCAGAGCATCCATATCTTTATCTCTTCTATACTTGAAAGATATGCTCAATCATTTTTTTCTTGCACAAATGGTTGAAGCATGTTTGAAACTACCGCATTGCTCAATTCTGATATTTAAGGAGCTGTTCCTGTCAGGAATCCTCTCCTTCCCATTTATTCTGATTCTTGAGGCTCATTTTCACAAAGACACTGAAAGAGCAGTTAACTAACATCTAGAGTTGGCCAGCTCAGCTTGCACCATTGTGGTTCTTGTTTAGGAAATCAAAGGCTCTACAAAGTTTTCTTTAGCTGTTTTCTGAAGTATGCAAATCAGAATGAGTGGGTATAAGAGTACTCCACCTAAACCTGTCTGATTCTTATCTCAGTTAGTAGATGTAAGGATGGTGGTTTACTGACAGGAGACCTGGTATAGGATGTTGAGGGATATTCAAGATGCTGGTAGGTCTGAGGAATGTGAAAAAAATGAAAGAAAACCAAAAAGAAAGGAAGGAAGGAAATACACACTGAAGGAAGAGTTTCACAGAGCAGATTCCTTAGGCATCTCAATAAAATGAGTTGAAAATTTAATTCAGCATGAAATCCATTTTATCTCAGCTATCCATCCTGAGCTGCAGTGGGTTGGCATAGCTTGCTACCATCTGGCCTGCTTCCTTCTCTTCCTGTCCTTATTCGACCAAAGTAGACACCATCTTGTTTCTTGCCACTGGGAGCGATCTGCTGGGGCATGTACTTATGTACTGGCTGTAGCTCTTTCCCCTCCCTGATATTGCTGTTGTTAGGTGCCATCGAGTTGGGTCTGACACATAGTGACCCTCATAGGGTTTTCAAAAGTTGATTGTTTAGGGATTGTTTTTGGGAATGAATTGCCACATCCTTCTCCCATTTTTTGTGGTGCTGGGGATTAAACTCAGGTCCTCAGAGAGTACAGAGCAGCACTCTACCAACTGAGTTCAGCCTCAGCCCCTCCTATACTTCTGGGCTTCTGGCTTCATTTCTGTTTCCTATATGGGGGCTGGGTTTAAGCCAGGGTTCATTTCCTCAATCATGGTGAATAACATTTTTTTTTTTGGTTTTCAGTGAAGACTCAGCTGTTCCTAACTCAAGCTATCCTGGTGATGATGAGTTCCATACATTTTAACTGCAGTTACACCTTTTAACTGTGGCCTTGAGAAAACCAGTCTGATTTTATTTTATTTTTATTTTTATTTTTTTACTGGTTGTTAATCATTGCCCCTAAGATACTAGATGTCTTTGATTGGAGGAGTTTTGTGTATAAGCCTCCTTAATATGGGGAAATTACATTGTAGATATGAATCTCTGGAAGATTATTGCATTAGGGGGCTTCCTGGACTACAATTCTTTGGATCTGTGTATTTCAAGCCAAGCAGGAAAGCCACTATTTGGTACTCTTCAATTCATAAGCAGCAAGTTAAGGCAGAATTAAACCCCAAATTACATCTAGCCATAGCCATACAGCATGGTTCCAAATAGGCCAAGACAGATGAGGAGATTTGGTAGGTGGGAGAGATGTCCCCAAGTCCCCCTGCCTGCCATTTGTCTGTGCCTTATATTATTGTGACATGTTAGGTAATTGGATGTGCTGCAGTGATTAAAAAATTGTTGTTCAAAATTGCTTGTTATAAATTATTGTTTAGGTACTTTTATAAAGAAAAGTTTCTCAAAAGCCCAGAAGCCAAGCATATCTAATGAATGGTGGTAACATCTGTAATCTTAGTGACTTTCTTGGCCAAAATAAAATTAAAGAATGTCATATACCCAAAAGCATGACATAAAATTAATCAAATTTAGCACCTCTTTTCCTCAGGGAATTCTAAATTCTAAACTTCAGCTTTTTAAAAGTTACTACAAAAGATTGTCAGGGATAAAAATGGTCATATTAAAACTCAAGGAAGAACATTAATTTAAATTATGATAATATGACCTATTAAAGAAATGCACTTTGGTCTCCCACTAGACCATGCTAAAATAAATCTATTTTTGTTAATCTTTTTGGGGAAAAAATGAAAGTTACTTATACAAGTGGTAGAAATTAAAAAGAGGTGAAACTGACTATAATGCATTACCTTACTCTGTAATGGTCTTCATGAGACTAGATTATCTCTGCCATTGTTTAGGCTTGTTACACCTCTTTTATCTGAGCTCTACACCTGAATGAATGAAAATTCTCTAAAAGGGGCACAAATTTAGAGAAGTACCAAGAAGATTCTCGCCAACATCAGGAGGAATGTGCAGAACTTGACCAGGTGCTTGTGGCTGTAGGGAAACTATATGTAATAGACGTAGCATCTGTGCCCATTAAGGCTAATAATAAGAGCCAGACAGATGCTTTACATGAAAACTCAGATCTGACCAATACCCAAATCATCCTCTTACCTATAGCACCATTTTCAAAGAAATACAGTCTACTCTGAATCTTTCCTTTCTTGACTTTAAGTTCAATATGCAGAATCATGGCATTCTGAGTGGGGAACCTAAGATCAGGGTTAGATTAGTTGTATTCATCATGCAGCACAAAATTTCAGTAGATTAAATGATTTAGGTAGAGTTTGAAGTAAAAAATATTAAAGATTGAGATGAGAGTAGATACCAGAGAATGAATGCCTTTATCCCAAGGTAATAAAATCGCAAAAATGCCCTTGAATTAATCAATGACATTATATGAATGTAACAAGTATAATAGAGTCTATAGCTATACCACCCTGGCAGCATCCAATCCCCTCTGATCTCGGAAGCTAAGCAAGGTTGGACTGGTTAGTCCTTGGATGGGAGACCGCCTGGGAATACCAGGTGCTATAGACTTGGGAGAAGGACCTGGCAGTCCACTCCCGAAACAATCAACCATGGAAAACCCTATGAATAGCAGCAGAGAAGCACTGAAAATAGTGCTAGGCATGGCACAGTATTGGGTAGTGTTTCATTCTGTTGTACATAGGGTCACTGTAAGTGGGACCCGACTTGGTGACACCTAATAACAAAACAAGTACATTGAGGAGTCTTAACTAATTGGGGTGTAAATACAAAAATGCCTTCTTTCAATCATTGATTTTAGCTTAATTCTACTGCATCTAGTTTTCTTTCATTCTACAGACACTTGATAAGAACTTTCTATGTGTCAGACACTGATTTAAGTGCTGGGGAGATAGTGATAAATATAATGAACCCCTTGTTCTCATGGAGCTGGCAATCTTTTAGGTAATAGTTCTCCTTACTTTCCATCCTTGAGCAGATACTTTTGTTTATTTTAAAGCCATTATGGCCTGTGAAGGGCCTCTTTGTTTTGAGCAGTTCTATATGCTATACTTAATGCTAGGTAGTGTGTGAAGCACAAGTCCCACACAACCAGGGAAAACTGAGATGCAGAGGTAAGTTTTTGGCTTCAGAATGTACACCAGAGAGCAAGCAGCAGGGACAAAGAGACTTGCTGTAGGAGAAGCAGGACAAGAAGACTAGAATAGAGGCACAGAATAATAGGGTAGTATTAGACTTGGGATAATACCAGGAACCAGTAGCTGGAACCAAGGGAGATGGAGAGATTGGTTGTGGGAGGCAGGGTTGATTCTGATGGCTTAATAAGAGGTCTCTGAGCCAAAACCAGGTAGGGAAGCTGGAAAAGGCCCAAATAATGAATGGAACAGGGATGTGAGTCAGCGGTGGGTGTGAGTAAATAGCAGGGTACAGAGCAAGCTCAGATGTCTTGGGAGCGCAGAGCCAGAGATTAGTGGACATTGAAAAAGAGTAAAGCCGATGCAAGAGGCTGAGGTAGCTGGATTGAGTGGGGTCCATCGGAGTAGAGAGCAGGTAGCCAGGGCAAGTGAGCTAAGGCTGGGGATAAATATAGGAGAAGATTGCAGATTCGGAGGCAGGAAGACTCAGTTGGATCTCGCAGGTGCTCAGGCAAATAGGATGAGTGTCAAGACAGGCATCTGAAGCAAAGTAGGAAAACCATGGGGCGGGAAGGAAGGTGAGCATTCGAGCCAGGACCTGGTCAGGAAGCTGGAGGGCCCCTTAGGAGGAGAGGGGTTGTTTGAGGAGGCTGACAGAGTGGCTGTCCGGGGTTTGGAGAACCCTGGTTGAAAATGGAAGTTGATGAGCAAGGAGGGTTATTTTTTGGGGGTAAGAGGAGCTCCCACTGGTGGACAGTCCTGCTTGCTGAGGGCATGGGTCCCTGAGGACAGAAGCTGCCCTGTGTGCACAGTGCTGTGCATCAGGCTGTATTGAGGGCATTGCGCATGTAAGTAATCATGGTGAGTTCTCCTAACGTGGGTATTACTGCTTCTCTGCTTTTCCTTTCTTCCACACAACAGGGAAATTATTGTTTGAAAACATGAGGCAGTGTTGGAAGTTCTGGAGTGTGGTATGGAGGAGCAACTGCAAGATGACCTGAAACATGGCCGACTCTACGGTGTCACTGCCCTCTGTTGGTTAGTTAACTCTGCATCTGCTTCTCCTCTTCCCACTTCCTCTGTTGGCCTCTGTGGGATGCTGACTCTGACTCCCATAGGTCTGAGAGCAGTTTTACTCCCATAGGTCTGAGAGCCTAGTTTCTATCTTTAGGAACAATTCTCCAAAACTGTGTCTAGCTTCTGGTGGTTTCTTTGTCTGGCTCCAGAGCTGTGCCCTTAACCTCTTGGCCCTTCCAGTTCTAAAAACTCCTAAAATTAATACCCAGTCAAGAATAATGCTAGTTTCCATTTACTGAGCAAAGACAGATCTCCTAATCTCCATTTTGCAACCAAAGCAACCGAGTCTTGCCTGGGTGGGAGTGAGGCTTTCCATCCTGGCCTGACTCCAAAGCTTCAGGCTTTCTAATCTTCCCTGCTGCCTAGAGTCCCCACAGTGTGGTTATAAGGATCCAATGAGCAACATTAGAATCTCTCTAGACCTTGGTGAATGTGCATGTGAATTGTCTTTAAGTTTTTCTCTTCCTAAAGGATGAATTCTGGAGCTAGAGAGATTAATGCCAAAGGATGCTCTTGGATAAGAAGGATTAAGATGAGGCTGCAGTCAGGAGAAGGGCTGGGGAGTGGGCTGGCTTGCTGGGAAAGGGAGGCCTTTTGGCAGAGGCCTTAAAGAAGTTCATCCAAACGCTGGCTGGACAGGCAGAGCTAGGTGATAACGGCAGAGCTTTTGTTGGCATTGCTTCCTCCATGGTGACGAAGCCAAGGACAGAATGTTCAGTTTCACAGGGGAAGCAAGCTGTGCCTTAGGAGGTAAATCTCTGGCTTGCAAAAGATTGAGTAAGAGGCTCCTTAAAAAGCTCACCAGTTCACTAAACCTAGGGTATGAACACCATCCAGGCCAAGAATATTCTTTGGCTTTGGGCCCATGGCATTTTCATTTGAGAGTTGGAGGTACTGTATTTTTAATTTCCTCTAAACTTTCCTCTTGACTCTCAATACCTTTGTCTTTGAGGACAGGAGATTAAGGCTGCTAATTGGGTGGAGCCCTATGGCAATCCCCTCCCCTGTTGATAATGACCCTAGAGACGTCTTGTGTTTTGCAAGATATTTTCAGTGAGTGATTGGGACTGTGAAGGCTTTACCTAATTTTGTTCCCTCAATCAACATTCCAGAGGAGCCTTTCTTGATTCCTCTGCTCTTCTCTTTCTCCTTCATTTTCCCTTCTTTTTACCTTATTCTTTTCTCTGAAGCTACTTTCAAGGACAAAAAGGTCTTTGGTGAGCTGGATGCTGCAGCGCATGCCTGTAATCCCCGTGACTTGGGGTCCTCTTGAGACAGGAGGACCACAAATTCGAGGCCAGAGGCAGGCTGCACAACTTTGCCAGAATCTGTCTCAAGATAAAACACACAAATAAAGGGGGCTGGTGTTACAGCTCAGTGGTAGAGCACTTGCCTAACATGGGCGAGGCCCTGGGTTCAACCACATACAAACAAAACAAAACAAAATAAAAGGGATCTTTAGCAACGTGAGCCCTTCGCAGGCCACAGATAACCCATTGGAACGCCTGTGCATCTGCTCCCTGATTCAGAGCTGCCACCCTGGGCCAAATGCCATGACTTCAGGGGTGTCCAACTTCTCAGCCAGCATCTTGTTTCCCAGAATACGGAAGTGAATATCCAAGGCTATGACCATTTGAGAAGCAGTGAGGCAGAATGGAAAAAAATTGTGAACTCCGACAGCAGCAGGACCAAGTTCTGACACCAACTTTGCTATTCACTTGACATGTAATTAGCATGCCATTAGCATGCCATTAGCCCTCGGAGCATTAGGTTCCTCATCTGTAAGAAGGTGATGCCAACACCCTGGAGGCTTTCTTCCCTCAGGCTTAGCAGAGATATCTGTGCATGTTCTATCCATGGGGGTTCCCTTTCCTCTCTTCTTACAAGGTGCAGCTGGATTGGCCTTGTGAGTCTTTCTTCTGCCCCCTGACGTTGCCCACTCTGCGGTGCCCACCTGTGGCTCTGCCATCACCCAGCTGGTTCCTTGTGAACTCTAGGGAGGGTGCCCATTTTCCAAGCCTGGGCACTTCCACTTCTTTCTTATCAGGGTTTGGTTTGTTCCTCAGCAGTCCCGAGGAGTTCATTATCTCACCCATTGATCTGGTTTAGATTCATTCATTCATTCATTTGACAAACATTTTGAGAATTTCTGTATGCCAGCACTGTGCTAAATGCTGGAGAAAGAGCCTCTGTCTCGAGCCTACAGGGTAATGGAGAAGCCAGATGCGTGACAGAGTGGCTGTAGAACCAGCTAATGCAAGGGCTAACAGGCACTTAAGCCAAACTTGGGTCTTCACCAAGGGATTCTGGGTAGAGAGAACACTTATATTGACTCATTTCTGGATGAATAGGAACTGGCCAGGTGGAAATATGGACGCGCATGAGGGATGGTGAAAGTGGAGGCAGAGCCCATCTGGGCGGCACAAAATGGGCTGGGACTAGGGAGAGACTGTGCTGACCTTGCTGCTGTCTACATAGGCTCCTGAGACCTGGAGGGACTTCAACAAGGCAGAGCATCACTAAGGATGATTGGTGGGAACTGTCCTTTTGTGGAATATTTCAAAAAACACTTTATTACTTTTCAGATACTGCTCTGAAATAGTTCCGGTGTGATAGTTCGGTTGGTTAATGGGTAGGTGTTTGTGTGTATTTATGTGTGGAGGGCTGCAAAGTGCGGGGAAAAGTCACTTCTCTCTCAAGTTTTATGGCATGATGTTAAGTGTGTTTTCATTGTGGGATGTCTATTCTTGAGGCCCAGGTGCTTGGAAGAACAGGCTGCGATGCCTTCATCCCAGATAGGCCCATCTTCCCACTGCCGCCATGAGCTGCTTAAACTGCCCCCATTGACCCGGAAGGAGATGCTGCTGCTTTAGAAAGGGTTTAGGCTGCTCAATGATGAAGAGGGACACAAAGTACTGGACACAGGATGGACCTCTGTCCAGACATGAGGAGAATAGAAGTGTGCATGTATGTGTGTGTGCACTGAAAGTGGGTGGGAGGCCAGCATGCCTCCGAAGCTGGCTGCTCCTTTTCACCTTTCTTTACCAAAGCCCCTACCCTGCTCATCGACTGCACACGGGGAATAATAAGCTCCATTATCAAGTCTAACCTGGATTAGCCAGTTGAGATCAATGTGACTCAATGCTGTCAAGTCTGTGACTCAATGCTGTCAAGTCTGTCTTGGATGGGTAGGAGCCTCTTCTGTCAGAAACTTGCAGCCATGACCTCAGAGGACAAAGCCTGTCTTTTTTTCTTCTATTTTTCCTCCTTTCCTTCCCCAGTTGCCTTTGGGTATAATATGAGATTGTTCTGTTTCATCCCAGAATCTTCTGGTGCTGAAATGGTCAGCACCAATTCCAATTCCAACCTACTGAGAAATTCTAGTGGACCCTGAGGCCGATGTCTCTCTTTACCCTAGCTATGACATTTTTATTCTAGCACCTTCATCTTCCCTTATTTGAATGTGAATCCCCCTCTTTCCAGAGGACATCTCAGAGTTACCTAGTCAGTTTTATCTGTGATGAGACTAGAGGTGACCTGCTCGAGGTTCAGAGGTAGTTGGCATGAAAACTGGGTCGTAATTCTTAGTTCAATGCTCTTTCTGTTAAATACCAGCAGCTCTGTCTGCCTTCACTATGTACACTCCTGATGGCCCTTTCACATAGTGCCCTTGACAGTGACAGAAAGAGAAGAGAACACTTACTGCAGATAGAACTGGGCTTTGGAAGGCGGCCCAAAACCTTTGCTCTTTCTTCTAGGAAACCTGCCTTCAATCTGCCGCACTTGGACCCAAGAACTTAAAGACTTTGGACGAGGGCAAGAGTTACTGCCCTTTGCTATTAACATTATGCAGAAGTTTAAATCTGCATCTGACTCTACATTTTTATGTTTATAATCTGCATTAGGCCTTTGGACTTAGTCTCTCCACTTAGAAACTCCATTACCACAATCCTGATTGAGTCCATTGTCTGCCCTTACTAACCACTGGGAAGTACATTTTGTTCTCATTCAGGTATCTTGAGTCTCCCCACGTTTATTCATGGCTTTTGGACAGATTAAAGAATATTTGCTGATAGTGGGAGGAATAATTTTAAGTGTAGCTTGCTAGTGTTGGAGATGGAGCTCAAGTTCTTTCAAGTAGCCTTTTGTAATGCTTTATTGAAACCCCTCTTGACTTGGAAGCTTGCAGATAACACATTTAATTGCCACTTTGGAGTTCTTGCTTATATTACTAGCAGAGGCACTTGGAAAAGGTGGCTATGACTGAAATTGTGGGTTTTTTATGTCTAAAAATTCTCTCTCTAGTTTCTGAATTAATCACCGCTGTTTTGTGCGCTGCACTCTCTGAGGACCCATGTTCAATTCCCAGCACTGCAAAAATGGGAGAAGGATGTGGCAATCCACTCCTGAAGCAATCTCGAAAGAATCAGCCATTGAAAACTCTATAAGGGTCACTATGAGTTGGGCCCAATTCAGTGGCACCTAACAACAGCAATAACTTGTGATGCATTCAATTCTTTTACTATGCATTGAATACTCATGGGATGAAGGTATTATAGTGAAGATGGTCAAGTTGAGTAATCTTGATTTATCTTTGACTCTTGGAAGTTAGATAATTAAAATGTAGCTTTGAAAGGGACCAGGATAGCCGGGCGAGGTGGCGCACACCTATAATCCCAGCGGCTCAGGAGGCAGAGGCGGGAGGATTGGGAGGATCGCAAGTTCAAGACCAGAGGCAGTCTGCGTAATTTAGCGAGACTCTGTCTCAAAAAGTAAAAAAAAAAAAAAAAAAAAAAAAAAAGGGCTGGGGGTTGCAGCTCAGTGGTCCAGCACTTGCAGAGCATGCAAGCGCGAGGCCCTGGGTTCTACCCCCAGTACCGGAAAAAAAAAAAAAAAAAAAAAGACCAGGATAAACCCCGTATGGTGGTGCACACCTGTAATCCCAGCACTTGGGAGGATGAGGCAGGGGGATCAACAGGAATTCAAGGCCAGCCTGGACTACATAGCAAGTTCCAGGACAGCCTGGGCAACATGAGGAGACCCTGTCTTAAACAAACAAACAGAAAACAAACAAAAAAACAGCAAAAAAGGGAGGGGCAGGCTAGAGTTGTGACAGGATATGTGTTGTCTACTGGATCTAAATTCAAAGTGTTTCTGTCAAGCTTTGGGACCCTCATGAGCTTGGGGGTGAACGTACTTTGTGACTGTGAGGGGGTACTCACATGGTTCTACAATGTCTCTAATTTTCCTAAACTCACCACAGCATTTCTTCAATGTGCCCCTTCACATCCAGCCTCAACCGCTTCCTCCTGTCATGACTACATTTTAAGGACACCCCAATCTTAACACCTTTCCTTCTTGGACCATAGAGCACATGGCCAGGCAGCTGCCAGGGCTGGGCTCCATCTTGTGTTTTGAGCCCTTCAGGTATATCTGGGGAAGACAACCCCACGTGCTTCTTCCTAGTTTGTGCCTAGACATGTCTGGCATTCCCAGGCAATTGCTTTCTGGATTTTTACTGGCTTAGTGGCCCACTATGAGCTCTTACTACCTGTAGCTGTACCACACTAGCATCTCATCCTGTCAGATCTCCGAAGCTAAGCTGGGTCAGACCTGGTTAGTACTTGGATGGGAGACTGCCTGGGAACACTAGATGTGGTAGGTTTGGGAGAAGGACCTAGAAGCCCACTATCCCTAAAAAACAACCAACCCTATGAATGGCAGAGAAGCACTAACAATAGTGCTGGGCATGGCACAGTGTCAGGTAGTGTTTCATCTATTGTACACAGGGTCACTATGAGTTGAACCTAACTCAATGGCACCTAACAGTGACATGAGCTCTTACAGGATCTCCTTCTCTAAGACCAACTGTATATTGACATACATTTATTTTTTCATTAGAGAATCTCCTAAGACAAAGAAGGGCACTGGCAAAGAGTGTAGCTTGTTTGCTTGCATGATTCCTCTGGGTGGGCTGGGAGATGAGGTGGGGGAAAAGACAGAGAGGAAAGTAATGCTGCTGTGGACACCAAGACTTCCTTCTTTTCAGGATGAGACTTCCCAGAGCATAAACATGCTCTGGTGGCCATCATCTTTGGACTTTTCTTCATGGAAGTACTTTTCCAGTTCCTCTCCCAGTACACCATTCATCTCCTCCCCTCCACCTTGCTGGCTTTATCTAGTAGCCCTTCCTAAACTCTGCCTGGTTCTATAGTTTACTTCAGTCTGAAAGTGGCTAGCTTCTCGCTGCCACGCATCCTATGGTGATTTCCACCTGTGGGCTTTGGAGTACCTCATGGTGACATTCTCCAGGTCTGAGGGTCTGATACACAGAATTCAGCTGTCTAGGAGTAAATCAAACCTCTCTGTGTTGCTGTCTTCATTTAATGGATAGAAACACCTCAAGGGGACAGTGGTAGCCATCCTTGTGTAGAAATGCGCAATGTGTCATAGTGCATTATTGTCAATGGTTCTTTGAGAGTTTTACTTGTTTATCTACTATAGACAAACATCCACCTAGCATAGAATGCCAAGGATAGGGTGAGGAGGTCCCTGAGATGAGATGACAAAGATTTTTCTCTCTGTGATGGCATCCAACCTAACTTATAGGCTATAAAGGCTGGTGGGCCTAGCTGACGGTCTCTCTCTTCAATCTCACTTCTTGCAACTGCTTAGTAAATGGCAAGAGAAAGGGAAAAATATGGGTATGGCCATAGAGTTAGGTGGTTTTTCTCCTCTTCATTTTTCCTACCAGATTTTCTCTCCCTGTTATGTTGTAAGATTGATTTCTGTCTTCAAAATGTGTTCATGGGGATGAGGGCTTTTCAGTGAAAGCATTACAAATCACCCACAGTCTAGGCATCTTTGGGAGAAGTGAGGCTGTTTCTGAAATGCTCATTTTTCATGGAGAGCAGTACCACCTGCCATCTCCCTGTATTTCCAATTTCAGACTGTCCTTGTCTTTTTGAAGCTTGGGTACATGAATTCCAGATGAGCTTGTGCTGGCTTTTAAAATGCACAGGTTTTGAGAAGGTGCCATGAGAGCTGATTGACACAGAAAGGGCTGATGAAGCCAGGCTGAATTATAAGCCCTGATACCAAGGAAATTTCCATCTTGCTGAGTGCTGGCTTGTCACCAGTGAGACCATATTTCAAAGTGATTTCACAGGTATTAGTTCATTGACTCCTCCCAGCATCCTGTGAAAGAGGCAAAGGGAGAAATACTAAGTCCACATGACAGAAGAGGAGCCTGGGAGCTTAATGCTTTGTGAGTTAGCCTTGGCTCAGGGCAGATTATCATGGCTGGCATAAGAACTCCATTCTTCTTCCATTGTACCACGAGGGTCCAAGGCCTGGAACATGGTCTTTAGAAGTATACCAAAAGCTCCTTAGGTTGTCTAGCAACTAAATTCTGGATGGAATCAGGAAATTAGCCTCAAAATCTCTGGGTTGTTAAGTAGCAATCAATGCACCTTTATGGTAAACTCCAAGCACGATATTTGGCCTACCGTAGCTACTCAGTAAATGTTTGTGGAACTGATGAGCAAGTTCTCTTCTCCCAGTCCCAAACTCTGAGAATATAGAGCTCTGCCTGAAGTACAGAATGCAAAGAGCTGAGAATGCAAACCTGCAGAAGGACAGCCCAGGGTCTCTGAAAGGGGTCTTGGTGACCACAAAAAAATGTGATGCAAAATGAACCTCAGGATCTCCATATTTCACCCTTTTGATCCCCTAGGTTCTGAACTGAATTTATAGGGTTTTTTCTTTTCTGATATTTTTCTCCTCCTCCTCCTCCTCCTTCTCCTTCTTCTCTCTCCTTCCTTTCTTCTCTTTCTCTCTTTCTCTCTCTTTCTCCCTTTCTTCCTCCCTCCTTTCTTTCTTTCTTTCTTCCTTGCTTGCTTGCTTGCTTGCTTGCTTGTCCATTTAGATTCTAGAAACCCCTATCAGGAAAGAAAAATGACAGTTCCATCACATGTGTTCCACAGCATCCCTTGTAACCTATGACAGGCATGGCCTGAGAGACATGACTTAAACCTTTAGAGGAGAAGTTGTTGGGATTTGATTTTCTTCTTGATGCCTCTCAACTTTCTAACCTTCTCATTGGCTGTTGACTAATTACTTCTTGGTTTGGAATAGAAGCATTCTAATCCACTGTGTGGCTCAGATGTGATTTGTTGCTTTGGGCTTCCTTGGTCCCTCATACCTTGGCTATGGTTGTTTTCTCACTTAGTATCTGGATCTGCCCTCTGGACCCCTTGACTCTCAGGCCTTACTGCTTGTCTGGCTTCAGACGCTGTCCTCCAGCTATAGCTTTGTCTTCTGGGCCCCTCTTTTTTTTTTTTTTTTTTTTTTTTTTTATTTCAGTGCTAGGGGTTGAGCCCAGGGCCTTGTGCTTGCATGCTCTGCAAGTGCTGGACCACTGAGCTACGCCCCCAGCCCATTTTTTTCACTTTTTGAGAAGGGTCTTGCTAAGTTATGCAGACTGCCTCTGGTCTCAAGCTAGTGATCCTCCTTCCTCCGCCTCCCAAGCCGCTGGGATTACAGGTGTGTGCCACCGTGCCCGGCACTTGTGCCCCTCTTTTTAAAGTTGTTTTTAATTGACAAGTAAAATTGTATATATTTATCACATACATTTATTGTACAACATGGAAGTTTTGAATTGTGTATACATTGTAGAATAGTTAACCTGAGCTAATTAACATTCATTATTTTTTGTACTGAGGACATTTAAAATCTACTTTCTTAGTGATTTTAAAGAACGCACTACATTGTATTAACTATAGTCACCAAATGCAATAGATCTCTTGAATGTATTCTTATCTAACTGAAATCTTATGTTCTTTGACCAGTATCTCTTAGTGTTTTCTTCCTCTACTGTGACCTTATGATGTCCCTTATTTTTCTTTAAATTTATAAAAAACATCTAAGTTCCCAATGACAGAGTAATAGGGCTAGAAGAAAGCTCTTTTTCTAATGGAATGGGTGCACCCTTGTCTCCTCTGTTCCCTGCCCTTCTTCACTGATACTTAAGCTTCTAGGCATGGAGAGGAATTTCAAATACAAGTGCTTTCATGGCGTAATGCTTCTAGTGTCCCAAGAGTCAAGGCCATGGGCCATTAACAAAAGCATTACAGTTAGATTCTACCAGGAACCATACCATGATCCCCGTGGTAACATGACCAGAGTAGAAGTGGCAGTTTGCATTGCATCTGGGAGCTAATTGTTAGTTGCAGACGACCACAGACCACAGTTGTTATGAGCTTCATGGGACCCATGGTCTCAGACTGGTAACACTGGATGCCAGCCAAAGTTTGTAAGTGAATGAGATTGAACAAACTTGATTTGTTAAGCTGCATGGATGAGAATCAGAAGTAGGGAAATTCAGATTTGAGATGTGGCCTGAATTTTGTCTTAGGAGGCAATTGTTTATCCTGGCCCTAATGAAATATCAAGCTACTAGTTCAGTATTGTAATATATATGATACATAGCCATTTTACTCCCTGTGGTGGATACTTAATGTTTCTGTGTTCATTATCTACTTCAGGGAATGCTAGCTTCCCAATTTTCACTCTGTGGTTCCTGCCAGAATGGTATTTTCTTTCATGACCTCATCCCTTTGATAGCAGTTAACTAGTACAGAGTTTGATACCTAATCCATGCTCCGCTAAAACAGCTTGCCATCTTGGCTACAGGTGACTGGCCCAAGTTTGGGAGCCTGGCTGAATCTGGGCCACAAATTTCCTTCTCCTTGTAGTTTAATTGGGATCAGGGAAGGCAACAAATCAGTCTCTGAGGGATGGAACTTTAAGATCAATAGCAGTGGGGTTGGAGTTGGCCATGCTATCCTCCACGCCCACCCACACTGCGAGAGGAGAATGAAGCAGACATGAAAGAATGAGTGGAATACTGGAGGTGCACAGGTATCAGTGTTGAGTGGTTGTTAAGGTCCAAATAGTCCTGGTTTAGGTTCCATGAGACAGGCAACTCAGTATACTTTTTTTTTTTTTTTTTTTTGGCCTAAACTGTTTTGAATTGAATCTTTGTAGACTGTAACCAAAGCAGCCCCCACTAGCTCACATATTTTATTTTGACTCTATTTTCTGAATAACCCTGATAATTGTGGATGAACTGGGTGTAGAGAAGGCTGGTTCATTCAGGTGCTCTGACCACCTGCTGATGAAGTGAAAGTCTGCACAGGGCAACCAGTTCTGTTCCAGTTTGGCTAATGTCACTCTGTTTCTCAGCTCACTGTGTTATAGTCAGTTTTGGTTTTCTGACTGATTTCAGCATTGGGCTCATCACTTCAAAGGAAAGTCAAGAAGGATCTGATAACAACTAGGACGTTTCAGGATAAGAATTCCAGACCTTCAAGCCACAAAATAACAGTGTTCTCCATAAGTCTCTGGATCGATAAAAATTCTCTGTGCTATATGCTCCAGTTTTGTTTCTTGCTCTTTCCACCTTCAATTTGCTTCCCTATTTGGCTATATTTTTCTGAGCCCTAAGCTTGACCTTTGACAATGGCTGTCAACCAGCTCCATCTACAATGTGATTCTAACTTATTGGCAATGTCCGCACCCTGTTGTTGTTGTTGTTGTTGTTAGGTGCCATTGAGTCAGTATCTGACTCAGAGGGACCCTTTGTGCAATAGGTGAAACAGTATTGTCAGTGCGTTTCTGATTTTCATAGCGTTTTCAATCGTGGATTGATTTTGGGGAGTGGGTTGCCCGGTCCTTCTCCCAACCTACAGCACCTGGTGTTCCCAGGTGGTCTCCCATCCAAGGACTAACCAGGCCCGATCTTGTTTAGCTTCAGAGATCTGACAGGATCAGATGCCACAGTGCTATTGCTGCAGGTATCTGTACCCTAACTCCTTATTGGTTAGTTTCCCAGTTTTCTTCTCAATTTCTGGGACCTGGGAGAGCTGGAGCCTTGTTTGGGTTAGGGCATGGCTACATACAACTTTGGTAATCAGAGAAAGAAAGCATTTTAAAGCATTTAAAAAGCATATGGTTGATTAGATATTTTTGATAACTTCTATTATTATTATTATTATTATTATTATTATTATTATTATTATTATCTGTGGTACTTGGGGGATCAACCCAGGTCCTTAAATATACTTTGGTAGCACCCTACCATCGGGCTGCCCCCACAGCCCATTTTTCAATTTTTACTTTGAGTCAGGATCCTGCTCAGTTGTGCAGGCTGCTTCTGGCCTTCAACTCGTGGTCCTCCTGCCTCTGCTTTTCCAGTCGCTGAGATTACAGGCATGTGCCACCATGCCCAGCCTGATCACTACTTTTGATCACAAGTCAATAACATCATCTTTCTTACAAAAGCAGCCTTTGTATTATCATGTTCAGATAAGTCCAACTTACTGTAAACACAGGATCATAAAAATGCACAATTAAACTCAGCTAAGAAGGGAAAATATAAGAGTAGAAAGGAGGAGGGAGGGGACTAGCAAAGGGAGGGGACAGGTTGCGCAAGGTGGGAAGGGGAGAAGAAATGATGTAAAGGGATAAAGGGGGTGAGGATAACCTCAGTGTAAATGATGCAACTTCATGAGTGCACGGGAAATATAGGGGAATATAACCCATTTATGCCTAAGAGTTTTACTACATATTTTTCAAAAGGTTCCGTAAACTTTGTAAGTTGATGAAAGTGTAACCAAAAGTGGTATAATAGTTGCACAATGAAAAAAGCAAATGCTGCATTTCTCTGTATCCCACCAACATTTATCAATAGAGGGAAAAAAAGAGAGAAAAAGGGAAAAAAATATAGAGAGGAAAGATAGAACTTCTCTTCCAAGTCATATCACTCAAATCATATTTTCTTATCTCTGTTCTTATTTTTACATGAATTTAATTTGAAAAGAAAAGGATAAGAGAAAGTAGTGTTTTTTTAAATAAGTACAAATGGTATTCTGCCAATGATTTTCTTTCGCACATATCTGAAATATCACTTTAAACAGAAAACTATTCCTAACACAATTAAGAGTATTTTACTCAATACAGTTCTCATTTGGTTTTAAAAAGTGCTAGTGCTTGAGTGAACACTGAATGGCTGTTCTGCAAAATGAAAATAAGTAGCTAATCACTTCTGGATCATGTCTGACAACACTTGGCTATTACCACTGAAAACTACCATGGGGATGAAAGAGCCCCAGTAATGAAACCGCCTCACGACTCCATGAAGACTCAGCTCCTGCTGGCATTAAATGCTCAATAAATAGGTGTCGAATGAATGTAGATGAGAAGCACAGAGTTCGTTGACTGAGCCGTATCCTAAATTAGGTATGTGTGTCTAAGTCCTGGCTCAGGAGACATGCCCCCAGACATACACAGGGGCCTTCTCCATGCAGACTCAAGGTTTCAGGGGTTTGTCGAATGCTCTCGGACCATGTGAACTTTTTCTACCTGACTATTCATGTTCTTACACCCTCGTTTTCAAGAGTGGTGTTCATCATAATGTAGTATCAGTTGTTATTTTTCAGTGGTCAGAGCAGGAGTGGCGTCGGGAAGAGGAACAGAAGGACTAGGGCGCTGCAACAGTAGAACAGATGTCAACAGCAGTATAGACATCCCTGTGATTTACCTGCTGTGTTTGTGGTTCCTTGTATCCTTTGAATTGGAAGTAAAGTTTGATGCTAGGTAAGATCTCTGATTTTCATAAGTTTGATTTGACAAGCTCCTCCCCTGCCGTCACAATGACTTCATTTTCTCACTGTTGCGATAAGGTGATGCTAGTGGCTATCCATGAGTTGCTCTTGATTTTATGTAGAACATGGCTAATTTTTGTTCACTTAAAATATTTCCTAGATGTTTTTGGTAGGTGTTCATTAGCAGGTTAATGAAATTGCCATCTGTTCCTGTGGCATTTTGTTTTTGTTTTTGACATTCATGATTGGGTATTAAATTTCTTTGATTTTTCTTCATCTATTGACATGTGAAATGACTTTTCTCTTTAAATCTGTTAACATGATTGTTGCTGCTGCTGTTAGGTTCTGTCAAGTGGGGTCTGACTCATAGCAACCCTATGTACTACAGAGTGAAATACTACCTGACACTATGCCATGCATATGATCTTTATTATGTTTAAGCCCATTGATACAGACTCTGTGTCAGTCCATCTAGTTGAAGGTCTTTGTCTTTTTCATTGACATGCCACCCTCTCAAATGTCCTTCTCCAGGGGTTGGTCCCTCCTGACTACATGTCCAAAATATGTAAGACACAGTCTAACCATCCTTTATTCCCAAGGAGCACTCTGGTTGCACTTCTTGTAGGATGGATTTGTTGGTTCTTTTGGCAGTCCATGGTATGTTCAATAGATGTCCCCAGCACCATAATTCAAAAGCTTCAATTCTTCTCCTGTCTCCCTTGTTCAGTGTCCCAGTTTCCACAACCATATGATGTGACTGAAATTACTATGGAATGAGTCAGGTGCACTTTTGTCTTCAACATGAAATCTTTACCTTTCAACACTTTAAAGAGGTCTTTTGCAACAACTTTTCTCAATCCAGTGTGTCTTTTGACTTCTTGACTGCTGCTTCCGTGGGTGTTTATTATAGAGCCAAGTAAAGCAAAATCCTGGACAACCTCAGTCTTTTCTCAATTTATCATAAAGTTGCTTACCAACCCAGTTGTAAGTACTTTTATTTTCTTGATATTGAGGTGCAATCCATACTGAAGATATAAATTGTAAAATTAAGTGTTAAATCAAACTTGCATTTCTGGAATGGACTAAAAACTGCCCATGATAGCTGGGCGTGGTGGCACATGCCTATAATCCCAGCGGCTTGGGAGGCGGAGCCAGGAGGATCGCAAGTTCGAGACCAGAGGAAGTCTGTGTAATTTAGTGAGACCCTGTCTCAGAAAGTAAAGAGAAAAAAAAAAAAGAAAGAAAAGGGCTGGGGGTGCAGCTCAGTGGTCCAGCACTTGCAAAGCATGCAAGCTCGAGGCCCCAGGATCAACCTCCAGCACCACACACACACACAAAAAAAACCCTGCCCATGATGTGTATCTTATACACATTATTGGATTCAGTTTGTGGGGTTTTTGTGTGTGTGTGTGTGTATTTACCCCCACCCCTTGTTTTTTTTCGGATTTTTCTGATTCTGGTCCCAAGATTGCTTATCCATATAATGAGTTGAAAATATTTCTTGTTTGTATTTCCTAGAAGAATTTTATAAAAATAGAAATTACTTATTTTTTCCCTTTCTTTGGGAAAGATTTTTTTTTAGAATTTTATCCTTAATTGACAAATAACCATATATTTGTCAGGTACACTGTGATTTTTGATATGTGTGCACATTATGGCATGATTAAATTAGTGTGATTAACATATCTATCACCTCATTTATTATGTGGGAATATCTTCACTAATTCAGTCTCTTTAATGATTATAGAACTATTCAGCCTTTCTATTTCTTCACGAGTCACCTTTGGTAAATTGCTTTTCCCCTTAAAAATCTTTCAGTTGTATATGTTTTAAAGCTTTTTGACTGAAATTATATTTTCAACTTTGCACTTGTATCTGTAACATATTCCCCATTTCATTTTTATGTAGCATATTTTTGCCTTTACCCTTTTTTACTTGATTAGCTTAATGAGAGGTTTAGTAGTTTATTAATGTTCTTGAAGATATATTTTGGACTTGTTGGTACCTTATATTGTATCTTTGCTATATTGTTGCTGCTCTTACCATTTATTCTTTCTTTTTATTTTGTCATTTTCTCTTTTTTTCTTAAAAAATATGAGTATTTATTAGAAATACAGTTTTTGAAGACCCCGAGTTTCAATGACATTACAATAACATAATTCAAAAATCACCAGGACATGTTTATTAGAAACTAGAAAATTTCATCCAGAAAAATTGCACTATTTTTTTCTGTTAGATATTCAACTTTAAAAGTCTTAGACTTTCTTTTCTCCTCCAATCATGAAAATCATAGATTTCCTCAAAGTTTTTACTTTAGCATTCCACAAGTTTTGATATATATTTAAAATGTATTTCAATTTTCATAAGCATTTCTTCTTTGACTCACATTATTTAGAACTATTTTCCAATATAATAATTATCTTTTCATCTCTAATTAGATTTAAAATCTAATGTTAGCCTTTAAGTACAATCTGTGTCTATGTCCCAGTTATAAAGTTTTAAATCTCAAGTTATATTCTTTATATCCTATAGTTCTATTTGCTTCTACTTACAAATTATTGTTGTTGTTGTTAGGTGCCCTTGAGTCAGTCCGACCCATAGCAACCCTCATAAGGTTTTCAGTGGCTGATTATTTCAGGATTGCCTCTGGCCAAGGTCCTCAGGGAGTGCGCAGTATCCCTCTACCAACGGAGCTAAATCCCAGCCCAATTACAAATCTAGCTTATTGTTCATTTTCTTTGTTTTCTGTGCTTGGGATCAAACCCAGGGCCTCCTACATGCAAGACAAACACTCTACCAACTCAGCTACATCCTTAGCCTTTCTTGTTCACTTTTTGATTTCATTTTCCAATTTCTTGAAACATTTGTACAGTTATTTCATATTCTGAACCAGATAATACCAGTATAGGAAATCCTTGGGGGTTGTAGTGCTAAAACTGTTTTATTTTGCCCTCCTCTAACTCTTGCTCATGGTATATATTTTTTAAAAGTTTACTTAACAATTTTAATTTTGAACTCATTATTTTTTAAGTGTAGATGTGAGAGTCCTTAGGGGCTAGTTTGGATGCTGTAACCTGGAAAGAAATGATACCTGTTTGTGCCATGCACACTGGAGCATAACTGATGAGAACACACTTTGATTTACTTCCTGGACTAAGAGTTTCCCTGACTGTCCCCATAAGTGAGCAGACCTGTGATCGTGGGTCAGAGATTCTTAAGGGGAAGCTATTATAAATGATAACATAATTTTGTTTTTTCCTCCCACACTTATAGCAAGGACAGATTTCCTAATATGCTTACTTTACTGAAAGACAGGGTTTTTTTTAGCTCCTTCATTCAGTAATGCCAAAATCTGGATTTCTTTGGAAATCTAATGAAGCAAATGCGCTCATCTCAATTTTTTTTTCAGTAGTGGGGGGTTGAACCCGAGGCCTCGTGCTTGCATGCTTTTCGAGTGCTGTACCACTGAGCTGCACCCCTAGCTCACTTTTTTACTTTTTATTTTGAGGTAGCGTCTTGCTAAATTACACAGACTGCCTCTGGTCTCAAACTTGTGATCCTCCTGCTTCCACCTGCCAAGTCACTGTGATTACAGATGTGAGCCACTACACAGGCTTTTAAAATATTTTTGAGTGCATAAAATAAAAAAATATAAGATTAAAAATTATTATAGTTATTGTACAGTTAAGTACTGTTATCAAAATACTAACGTCCAAATGTGTGCTATATTAACAAGTATGCTTCTTTATTTATGCATAAAATAAGATTTAGTGATTTGCCTAATAACTATAATTGCAAAACAGTAATAACGAACATTAACATCATTTCAAGATGTCTGTAACATCCCTAATATGATATGAAATATCTGAGGTTTCTTCTGGAGGCAAAGACAATTATTATTCTAACTACTGTGACTTGTTGTTTACATTTTGTAATTAAAGGAAATTTTAATTAGAGATATATGAAAATAAAGATGTGATTTTTTTTTCTATTCAAATTGATATTTTCCCACAAATACCTTGAGAGTGTACAGACTCTAGGTTAAGAATCCCTGGGAAGGACTAATCTCTCATTACATTTTCATGGTCTCAAAATTCTTACATTCTTGATCTTGACACATGGATTCCAGTCACCCTTGGCTTCTGCCTTATATCTGTTCTCTGATTTACATTCTTGACCTTGACACATGCCTTCTAGTCAACCTTGGCCTCTGCCTTATATCTGTTCTCTGGCTTAAACCCTAAACTCTTACAAATACTCCCTCTCCCACCTCTGTAAGGATTTTCTTGCTTTCTTAGAGATAAACAACATGTTTTAAAGTTTGCTTTTGTTGCTCATACAGTAGCTAATTATATTGTAGCATGAGGCTTCTTTTTATTATGTTGTTGTTAGGTGCCATCCAGTCGGTATCTGACTCACAGCAACCCTACATACAACAGGCGAAAACACTTTGTCAGTGCTTCTCTGCTATTCATAGGGTTTTCAGTGGTGGATTGATTTTTGGGAGTGGGTTGCTGGGTCCTTCTCCCAAGCCTACAGTATCTAGTGTTCCCAGGCAGTCTCCCATCCAAGTACTAACCACGCCCGGCCCTGCTTAGCTTCTGAGATCTGACAGAATCGGATACCATACTGCTACGGCTGCAGGCTCTTTTTATTATAGGTTTGATATAGTCCACCACGCTGCCAAAGGAATCATGTGTTTCTTCCCTTATTATAAGATCTTAGAGGGCAGAGATGTTTTCTTTTGTTGTTAAACTCAGCAATGGACCTGGGTATTTTTGTGTCATAGATATTTAGTAAATATTTGTTGAGTGGTTTAAGACATAAATGCTTGGCTGTAGGACCTAAGATCACCTCTGACTTCTCTCAGGCCAGCTCTGTGAACTATTAAAAGAATTTCATAGTGTCAAGGTTTTAAAAAGCAATCCCCCTGTGAATACAAGGTGACCTCTGTTCACAGTAACTATTCCATCTACAGATCTATCTATAGAGATAATGAGTGAAGTATATACCAGGAATGGCTATATATAGATATATTTAGCACCAGAGACCAAGGGAGATTAGAATAGAGCTCTTCTTATGCAGCTATAGAAAGATGGTATGGTTTTCTACCTTTTTAATTACTTTAATAAAGTCATTTTTACATAGAAACATTTTGCAAGATTATCTCTCAGACATTCAGCTTTAAGGACCAAACTTCCATCTGAAGATAGATTGGTTTTCATTTTTGTTTAATATCTTAACCTCAAGGGCAAAATCTGCCAGCCTTCTCACCACGGCTGCTTCCTCAAGCAGCTGCCAAATGGAAGATGACTGACTATAAATCAAACTTTGGGATAACTTTAGTACAAATCCAAGTTTCCCCAACTGTCATTATTTCAAACCACTATTAAGAACAAGGGGAAAAAAATCCCCACCCAGATGTGTTAGTGACATTCTGTTATGAAAGTTTAAAATTGGATCCTTCCTATGTTTGGTTCCCACTGCAATTAGTCTTCCCTTTATAAAACATCATTGCTCTGTAACTCCTCTGCCATTTGTTGAAAGCAAATTATATATTACTTTTAGCACTTCATTCACCTTTTATCTACCAAAATGTGGCACTGAATTAAAAAAAGGACATTGTGCTCAGAATGTTCACTGTTCTAGAATGCCAAGCCTCTACAGAAAAAAGAGAAATGAGCGTGCAAATAAGGAAACCATACCGGAGCCATTTCAGATTTGTGACATTCAAGCAAAACACACTTGAATATGCACACGCGCATCAATTTTGGTGTGGAGAACAGTGGGTAGCTCGGACATCCCTTCAGCTGACAGGTCGGCTGAGAAACTTTTCCTCTTTGTTCAATGTCAGGTAAATACATTCCTCAGTCAATATGCAGGATAAGAAATGAGATGGGCTAGCTGTGGTGGCCCAGACCTGTAATCCCAGCAGTGTGGGAGGCTGAGGTAGGAGGATCGCAGGTTCAAGGCCAGAGGCAGCCTGTGTATCTTAGCAAGGCCCTGTCTCAAGATAAAAAAATAAAAGAAGGGGCTGGGGGTGCAGCTTAGTGGTAGAGTGTGTGCAAAATATTTGTGCAAGACCCTGGGTTCAGCTTTCCAGTATTGCAAATAAGTAAATAAATAAATAAAAATAAAAAATGATTTAAAAAAGAGAAAGAAATGAGATGAAGGAGGGAGCTGGCAAGGGTATTTTTGGATTTTTTTTTCAACCTTTTGCCTTTGCCACATTTCCTCAGATTGAGTTTTGGGAGATGAGGAACTGACCATTGTCAATGATGAGTGGCTGAAAAGTGAGCCGAGTGAGTGGGCATTTGTTATGCGTTGAACTGTGTCATGCCTTGCTCAGAAGATAATGTTGAAGCCCCAACATGCCTTGCCTATGAATGTGGCCTAATTTAGAAATAGGGCCTTTGAAGATGTAACTAGGTAAGATGAGGTTGTGCCAGAGCAGAGAGGACCCGGCTGCAGTGATTGGTGTCCTTGTATACAAGAGAAACTTGGAGACAGAAGAACACACAGAGGAGACCATCTAAAGCCAGAGGCAGAGACTGGAGCGATGCAGCTGGAGACTGAACCAAGGGCCGCACGCGTGAAAGGCAAGCGCTCTGCCCCCGAGCTGTATCCTCAGCTCCCATTGCTCTTACCTTGATCCACAGAAACTCTCCCGCCTTGTTGCTTTTGGTGCCCACCCCTCACCAGTGGACTTTCAAACTCCCTTCACATTGGCCATACACAAAATCCCACATATTCATAAGGACAACGTGAACAAAACAAGAGATGGAATAGTCGAAGGGAATCACATGTTGCTAAATAAGAACTGGTCAGCCAGGCACTGTGGTGCGCACCTATGATGCCAGCTACTGGGGAGGCTGAGGCTGGAGGGTCACAGGTTCAAGGCCAGAGGCAGCCTGAGCAATTGATAGAGATGTTGCCTCAAAATAAAAAATGAAAAAGGGTCTGGGAGTGCAGTTTAGGGGCAGAACACTTGCCTAGCATGCGGGTCCTGGGCAGAAACACACACAAACGTTACAACCACAAAAGTGTGCCACAGGCACACCACTGAGTCTCTGTGAGAGGACTTTTGGGTAATCCACACAGAGGCCAGTGGTCTGCAGCCTCATTTCTTCTGAGAAGCCTTTCTTTGGCCGGGCATTTTCTGTGCTAGAACGCGCTGGGCTTGCCTCTTTCCAAACACCACACACGAGTGTAACGGTCTTTTCCTTTGGCTTCCCTTCTCTTGCTAGATCTTGTCTGTCCTCTCCACTCAATCCTAAGGGCCTGGGAGCGGGCTGCCATTTGCCTCCTGCCTTTGTATTCTTTGCAGCAACCTGCCCAGAAATAAGCAGGCTCTCAGCCTTGGAACAATGAGTCTCTGCCCTCGAGGGCCCTGTAGGACAAGCTGGCACCTCTTTCCAAAGCAACACTGACAAATGGCAGTGGCTTTGTATTTGAGCCCTCATTTGTTAATGCTGCTTTTGAAAAGAAGTGCCTGCATGCTATACTGGTGTATATGCTGCCGTAAAAATCAACGGAGTAATTGGCATGAAACCCCGATTGTCCTGAGGTTAGCCCCTACAGCTGGGAGGCAGGCTGTGCACAGATATGTGGAGGAGCTGGGAGAGCCTCTCAAATTTCTTGTTATTTATGTTCTGCCCCAGTCTCTCTGTAGCAGCAGCTTATGTTCACTGTGAACACCATAGCTTAAATTAGCGATGGCGCTGCTATTGCCTTTTAGGAGCAAATCTAAGCTACTCCATATTTTTTCCACCCTGGCAGGCATTGCCAGAGGCTGCAAATTCATCCAATCTCTCACCCTACCACACTCGTTGTCCAGGATTTACTGGCTGCGGCTGTTCTGTGTTAACACATTTCCTGGAGTGGCCTGTCCTGGTGATGATTATTTATTTTCGGGAGGTGGCCTTCCCACAGGAGCCCATGCACCCCTGTGTCAGCTCAGCCTTGTCCACCAGCTGATGTGGCCGCCGCGGGCATCCTGCCAGCCTGGCACTCCAGGCTGAGAGTGGCTTTCTCTGCTTCCGCTAATTCCCCTGCCCCTTGCCTGCCATGTGTGTTTCCATGATAAATCACCCAGGAAAGATTTTCAATGCGTTTTGACAGGATGAAACTGTGTGATTCAGCTTGATCTTGTTAAGAGTCCCATAGCCAAATCCCCCACAGCCCGGAAGGCGAGGCAAGCTTGCAAACTGTTCATGGCTTGTCTCTAATGCTGAGGGAGAGAGACTTGACTGACGCTCTGCTGACTTTCTGCCCTTGACCTAAAGGAGAGAGGGATATTTACTGTCTGGTTTCATTTGCAAAGTCCCTGTGTAAGTTCAGTGAAGGCATCTGCATAAGGGTTAAGCTCCTAGGCTTCTGAAACACATATTAGCCTCTCCTTCCTCCTTCCCTTCCTCCCTCCCTCCCTTCCTTCCTTCCTTCCGAATGGGCATGCTAAATATAACAGGCACAGTGGAAAATAATAAATTAGGCAAAATTCCATGCCCTCTAGTAGCTTGTGATGTGGTGGGAAAGAGAGAAGTAAATAGACAACTATATACCAACATGTGGAGTGCAGTGGTATAAAAAAGGTATCATAAATTACAACAAGAAAGTGTACCAAGCTCCATCTGGAAGGGGTGGTGAGAGTCAGGATGTGCCTCCTCGTGGATTTGATGTCCAGGTTGATTTTAAAGGATGACTCGGGGATAGGGGTAGTGGCACATGCCTGTAATCCCAGTGACTCGGGAGGTGGAGGCAGGAGGATTGTAAATTCCAGGCCAGAGGAAGCCTGTGTAACTTAGTGGGACCCTAATTCAAGATTGTTGTTGACAAAAGAGTAAAAAACAAAACAAAACAAAACAAAACAAACAAAAAGGGTGGGGGGCTGGCAGTGCAGTCCAGTGGTACCGCACTGGCAAAGTATTCACGAGGCCTTGGGTTCAGCCCCAGGTTGTGTCTGTGCCATGTCCTGGGCATGGATTGTGATCCTCATGGATGTGCCTTTTGCATTTCCTGTCCCTGTCCCTGTCCCTGTCCCTGTCCTGTCAGATGGCCACGGATATACTTGACACGGAAACCACACGCAGAAAGGTGAGAGCCCAGTGGATGCTGGAACTTTGAATGCCAGGGTTGTGGTCTGGACAATCAGAGCGGAAACAATGATGGAGTCAGATTGGTTTCTCTCGTGTCTGCAGTGGTTCATATTTTGGACTTTGCTTTGGCTAGACAGGCAGACACTTTTATTCCACATCTGAGAGAGTGTGTGTGTGGCCTCTCAGACCCTGGCCTGCTCTGACTCTATGTAGATTTCATTGCATGGACCAGGTTTTAGCACGCAACTTCACATTAAATGGAGAAAAGATTGAGGTTGTCCAAGATTTTACTTTGCTTGGTTCTATAATCAACACCCGTGGAAGCAGCAGTCAAGAAATCCAAAGACACATTGCTCTAGGAAAAGCTGTGGCAAAAGACCTCTTTAGAGTATTGAAAAGCAAAGATGTCACATTGAAGATGAAGGTGCGTCTGACTCATGCTATGGTATTTTCAGTCGCATCATATGGTTGTGAAAGCTGGACATTGAACAAGAGAGACAGAAAAAGAATTGATGCTTTTGAATTGTGGTGCTGGAGACGTCTATTGAATATACCATGGACTGCCAAAAGAACCAACAGATCTGTCCTAGAAGAGGTACAACCAGAGTGCTCCTTGGAAGCAAAAATGGCCAAACTGCGTC
>VMDO01006229.1:0-62111 GCA_007922755.1 Pedetes capensis | reverse complement strand
CTGTACACAGGGTCGCTATGAGTCGGACTCAACTCGACGGCACCTAACAACAACAACAACTTTTTGGTACTGGGTGGCCAAACCCAGGGCCTCATGCCTACTTTGCAAGTGCTCTACCACTTGGCTATACCATCAGCCCATTTTTTATTTTTTATCTTAAGACAGGGTCTCACAAAGTTAGACAGGCTGCCTCTGGCCTCGAACTTGAGAGCCTCCTGCCTCTATCTCCTGAGTTGCTGGGATTACAGGTGTGGCTGCTGACCTGTTTAAGTGATCTTACCATCTTCAGCCTACTCCTTCCTTTGGGGTGGACTACTCTTCTCTTGACATCGTCAGCTTGTGGTGAGTTTTTATTGACTATGTGCAGCCAGCTTAAAAAAAAGAACACCCTTCCTTGGAAACAAGATGGCAGTGCCCACTGTCCAGGCTAGCTAGGTTCCTATCTTCTCCATGTTTGTATTGCCACTGCCTTGTTCAGTATATACTTGGTTAGACAATGAGCAAATGAGTGGCCTAGCTAATAGACCATTGTCTCATTCATTCTCTCTTATTATTCTGTCTCTTCAAAGAACAGAGAACAATGATACCCTCCCCCCATTTTAATGAAAATTCAACTTCTTTGCAGTCAGAAGGAGCTGTAGGATGTGAAGGAGCCTGATGTCAGATGGCCACGGATATACTTGACACGGAAACCACACGCAGAAAGGTGAGAGCCCAGTGGATGCTGGAACTTTGAATGCCAGGGTTGTGGTCTGGACAATCAGAGCGGAAACAATGATGGAGTCAGATTGGTTTCTCTCGTGTCTGCAGTGGTTCATATTTTGGACTTTGCTTTGGCTAGACAGGCAGACACTTTTATTCCACATCTGAGAGAGGAGGGAATGATTTTTCCAGGCAATTAGCTTCAAAAAGAGTACAGTTCCTTGGCTTTACTGAAATGCCAGAAAAGATTATAAAATCTCTAAAGATCAGAAAGAAAAAAAAAACCACGATGGTGACATTTTATTCATTAGGATAGATACCCAAGTATTTTGTGCCCCTAAAAATGTTTTGTCTTTTGTACACTGGGAAGGGGTCTTTGGAGTATCATTAATCATAACAGCAATAAAACCATCTGACATTTGCTTTGCACTCTGTAGCTGCAATATGCTTATAGGTATGTAATTCAAATTATACAGGAGACTCTCACTGGGGAGGAATGGGAGGAGAAAGTTTTCAAAGGAAGATTGTTTCTGTGGAAGCAAATGATTTGCTTTACTCACTTTTTGTTGCTAGGACAAACTGCTTGACTGAATAAAGTTAGAGAAGGAGAGGTTTGTTCTGACTCACGGTTTCAGAGGCTTTAGTTCATGGCCAACTAGCTCTGTTGCTTTTAGGTTTGTGGCAAGGCAGAAACATCATGGCAGAAGGACGTGGTGAAGAAAAACTGCACACGTCATGGCAGCCAGGAAGCAGAAAGGGAGAGACATAGAAAGAGGCTGGGGACAAGATGTATCTTTGACAGCCATGCCCCTAGTGGCCTCCTTCCTCCAACGAGGCCACACATCCTAATACTCCATTCTGCTATGAGGAGGTTCACATCCTCATGATCCAGTCACCTCTCAGTAGTGTCACCAGCTGGGGATCAAGCTCTTAACATATGAGTTTGGGGGGGCCTAGTTCATATCCAAGCTGTAATAATAATCATGTTAAATGTTTGTCTCTGAAGTCTGATTCAGGCTCGAGAGTTAGCTTTAACACTTCATGCATTTGATGTTGCTGAGCGCTGTCGAATCAGATCAGATTCATAGAAACTCTGTACCAAAAAATGAAAACACTACCCAACACACTGCCATGCCCACAAATTTTTTATGTTTGAGCCTGTCATTGTAGCCACTATGTTTCTTCTCATTTTGTGTTGTGCCACATCAGCAAAAGGAGGTCCCAGGGGCTTTCCTCCATTCCTGTCACTAAAGGCACCTCCACAGTGATGAGGCAATTCTTCTCCAGTTTTCTTTAGAATGTCTTCTAGCCAAGAGAACTAATTTTCTGGCACTATATTTGACAGTCCTTCTCTGCTATTCATGGGGTTTTCAATGGCTAATTGTTTTGGGAGTGGGCTACCATGTCCTTCTCCCTCATCTCTCTTAATTTGGCAGCTCAGCTGAGACCTGTCTACCATGGGTGACTCTGCTGGTATCTGAGATACCAGTGGCATAGCTGTCAGTCTCACAGCCACATACAAGCCCCTACAGCACAACAAGCTGACAGACACGTGGGGGACCTTGTGCCTCAGGGCTTCATGACTGACATCATGAGCATTCTTGGCTCTCCCCACCACCCCATGTGCCAGCCGCCACCATAAGGAGAATGCTGAAACCAGTGATCCCTGGAGTAGCCTCCTCTCTCCTCCAGTAGACTGCACTTGGTGGCATATCACTTGTGCACTCTTGACGTCTATGCCTCATGGCTCCATCTCTCAAGGCTGAAGAACAGAGCTTCATGAGAGCCCGGGTGGGTGGATGCCTTGCACCTGCCTCTTGGACCACAATTGAGATGCCTTTGCCACCAAGATGGGTTTATATCACTGGTCTCTTCCTGTGGGCTGTGTTCTGCCACTATTTGTAGCCTTTGTTATTGTGGTCTTCACTAATTTTGATGGCAATAATTCCACTTTAGTCCCTTTGTTGTACCTACTGCCAACTATAATCAAAGTCCCCTGCTCTTTCTGCTCCACAGTGCTATCTTTGTCTCTTCCCTTCTGTACAGTCAACAAGGCTGGGTCTTGGAAGAGGCACAAAGATCACGAGCAGAGCATCTAAAACCATGCCATCTTTTTGTCCTTTTGAGTTGTAGGACTAAAGATTCATTATCTTGTTGGAGCCTCACCAAACATCTGTGAAGTTCAGAAGCCAGCAATTATTAAAATATAATTATAAATTGGGGAAACTGAAGCTTAGAAAGGTTAAATGGTTTTCCCAAAGTTGCAAAACTGAGAGATAATAAACAGAGGACGGGCTCCTTTCTAGGTTTTCTGGATCAAATACTCATGCCTTTTAAAGCAATCCTACTTTAAATCTCGTTTTTAAAATAACATTTTATGGAAAATATAAAAATGAAAAGCAAAACAAACCAACAAAAACAAAAGAAAATTTAAAAATGTACCCACAGGTAATAACATAAAAATCCTGTGCAGTTCTGGCTTCTAAGGATCCCATGTTCTACCAGAGGCCTCTTTGTAGCGGGACAGGCCTGTCTCCTGTGTCCATGTTTCTGGCGACCCCTTTCTGCTCTGGGACGTGATTGTGCTCACCCACGAGATGACTAAGTTGGTGATGCCCTAAGGAGGGTGAACGCGAGTTGCTTATGCTTTTCTCTTCTTCTCATGGCCTCTTCCCAGATTTGACTGAATGTCCCGACCCCTTTACCAGCCTTCTCTCTTGCCTCTGGAGACCCAGATTCTATGCCACACTCTCCAGGATCCTTAGCCAGCATGGCTAGCCAAGACATCCCTGGGCTGTGTTCACTTGAGGATATCAGGAGTTGCCTTGGATAGAAGAAATCAAGACATATACTGGTCTGCTTCCTTAAAACTGTGCCCGGTTCCTAAAACATAAATAAGTTCACCATCATGAACTACTTCAAGAAGTCTCACTGTTAGTGCGAAACATCTTCATAATGAAACTAGATTGTGAAGTGCCATATGGAGAAGTGTACGCTCTTGCTAAGGATTCATTCCCTCGCCGGGAGCAGTACTTTGTGTGGTCCTCAGCTTCTGCAGAAAGGAATCAGGGCTGGGGACCCACTCAGGGTCAGCAGAGACAGTGGAGGAGCTGCAGAGCAGCCTGAGCTGGTGAAGTGAAGGTGAAGTGAAGGGTGGAGGGAATATGGTTTCTACTTGGTTCTGTTCACTGGTTTTCTCAGAGCCGCCAATCCTTCCCTTCCCCCTGTTTGGGACAATTTCCTAGAATGCAGCAGAATATATGGGTTGCTGCCTAGAAATCCTAGCTTATCAAACTCTCACAAAGACTTGGGGATTCTTTGAATCAAAGGTGGAGATTGTTCAGATACAGCATCTGATCAAAAGGGAGTTTAATGTTCTCACTGGGCCTTCTCTGCAGGCCTTGTTTGAACGCCCTGAAAAGCTGAGCGATTTTATCTTCCACAGACACTTCTGTCTGAGCTGCTCTCTGCTTTTTTCTTTGTCCTTTTCCCGCCATCACCCACATCTATCTCAGCCCCAGAAGCAGAGGAGTCCTTCTCAAATTTCACTGTGAAAACTAATCACCTGGGGTCTGTTTAAAATGTGGATTCTGACTCAGTGGGCCGGGGTAGGGTCCCAGAACCCCAGGCAGTGGTGATGCTGTTCCTGTGAGGATCACAGATTTGGCCCAGGGGCTCTGAGCCTCTGTGCAGCCCTGGCAGGCTGCAAGCCTGGCCACAGACTAATCTCTGTCCACTGCCCTTAGTCTCAGAGACCAGTCATTGCACTGCTGTGGGAGCAAGATGACCCAAAGTTGTCAACATTGAGAAGTAAAACAGCCACCAGTCCCACTCCTCTGCTCCTCAGCTCCACTGTGACTGGACTCGGGCCCAGAGCTTTCTCTGCCCCTCAAGGGGCCCACTGAGCCCACCATGCTGCCGTCACTGCTCCCGAGGGCTTTGCTTCCTGAGCATCCCAGGGCCATGGGAAGGGGCTGATATTCAAAATGCTTTACCTCTTTGGTTTCCGCCTCTGCTCTTGTTTCCTGTGATGAGAGAACTGCCTCCCTTTGCATCCAGGGATTTGAGGACAGTGTGGACATGACAGTTCCAAAGTGTGCCAGGAGTGAGGAAAGGGTGGGCTTGTTGGGGCTGAATCATTCAGCTGCTTTTGGTATTCAGGTTCCCTGGTGACTGACTTGACTTTTCTTTTTCAACAGAGTCAAACTGTTTTGATTAAGCCTTTTTCCTTGTAATTTATTCTTCCACGTTTTTCACTTGACTGTGACTGGCAAAGTTGGCTGCTATAGTCCAACTTCGGGGCAGGACTCTGAGATGAGGTTAATTGCTATGTAAATATGATTTCACCATACTCTCCTTAAGCAATCTGGGAGGCTCCTTTGCACTCCCTCTTTTCTTTGGTCTCCTGGGAGCCAAGACATGGGTTTTCCAACTCAGAAGCATCAATCCTTGAAATTTACTTGCCCTTGAGATATTTGGTTTTCATGTAGTTGCTGAAATATTTTGTTTTCATGCAACTGCAGCCCCAAATTATTTCTTACGAAAATATTTATATCAATGGGTTTTATGTAAATTTCAGTGGATGCTGATGTTGTGAAGGAAATCGGAAAGATTCCTGGTTCTTCTGATGGATTCTGAATAGACAGCATAGAATGTGGTCTGTGGTCGGATTTCCAGGGCAAGAAAGACGTTGTCTGAGATGGTCATGGTGGAGGACGGGGACCAGGCCTAACTCTACAGTAGCCATGTTGAGGTGGAAGGAGAACTGACTCCTGTGTGGACCCTAGGCCCTGGGGAGGAAGCCCCAGCAGGGAGCTGGCTACTGTGGCCCAGGGGAGCCACATAATTATTTCAGGAGTGGACGCAGAAGAAAGGGGGCGCAGAACCATACACCCTGCAGAAGTCAGGCCGCCCAGAAACCTGTGCCGGGCAGATCCTACTGGTGCCCCCACCCTGTGGTCCCTCTTGTGGTCCCCAACACAGTACCAGTGGCCCTTTGCTGCCCTTCCCCCTTTGCCACAGCTCTGCACTCAGGAGTGAACCTGAGGCAAGGATGAGACTCCATAGTCTGGCAAGTGGCCTATGACGTGCTCTTGGGTGAAGCTCCGTCCAGACGGATGAAAGAGATGAGCTGGGCTAGTGAGGGTCTCGTCTGCTGGGCACAGGAGCTGTAGGGTGGGGATGTGGGAGCCAGAACTCTAGCCGAGTTTGGCCACACCTACAAAATCAGGCAGAGGCTGCTGGAAAAGAACATTCCTCCCCAGTCCGTGTGGATAGATGACCCACTGTTGCATCCCTGGCCTCTTTCTGCCCCTCACCCACTCCTCTTGAGGGCAGGGGAAGTGACATGTTACTGGAGAGCCATCTTCCCTGCCATTCAGTCACAGGGAAGCTTAAAGCCCCCAACCCGGTGATTACATCAGTTTAATTCAATGGCAGATTATCAGGGCGCCCCTTGGTAGTCACCTGAGTCACATTCAGCCAAGAGCTTTATCAGTAATCAAGGTAATTTTTATTCTTATTATCTTGTTTTGCATTATTGGTGATGGGACCATGGGCCTTGTGCATGCTAGGCAAGTGGTCTACCACAAGCTCCGCCCCAAGTCCCTTTCCTATATTTTTATTTTGAGACAGGGTTTTGCTCAGTTGTACAGGTTGCCTCTGGCCTGGAATGTGGGATCCTCCTGCCTCAGCTGTCTGAGTAGCTGGGATTGTAGGTGTGTGCCACAGTCCTGGCTTAAAGATCATGTTTTAGTCTCCATGTTCCTGATTCCTTTGTTTGTCTGTCAATCGGTTTTGAGTTTGATTGATTGAAAAAAATAGATGACAATTTGTTGAGTGCCCTAAACGCCAACAGTGGTGTATAACCTGGGGACCTTGAAAAGGAAATGAACTGTAGAATTTGGGGATCAAATAACTGGCAAAGGCTTGGTTAGTGGCTCTCATTATTAAGGGTTAATAGCTAGAGGCAATGTGGAGTTTTCATCTGGGCAGTCTGCAGTGACCTGTTGGCTATGTGATTAGTTTTTCTAGCTGTGTAGTTGTTGTTATTTATTTTTGGCTCTTAAGATGATCCCAGGAAACTGAAGTTTCCTGGGCAAGTGAAAAGAGAAGGAGGGAAAAAATGAAGGGGGCGTGATGGAGTTGGTTTCCTCTGTGGGCAGTGGGGACCATTTGGGAATTAAGTACACTCCTTTATGTCTCTGAAGGTTGGGGAGTTGGGCTCTGACTCCACTGACTCTTTTCTCTTGGGATTAAGAGCAGTTCCTTTGCTCTTTGGTGTAAGAACCAAGGGCCTTCTGAGGTTTTAGAGAGAGTCCCGAACCAGAGAAGCTTTGGGAAGTGCTTGAGGAGGGACCTGGTGACACGCTGGCACTATCCCTCTCTGTTATGATGAAAGAAAATAGACCAGGGCAGTGTGTGTGTGTGTGTGTGTGTGTGTGTGTGTGTGTGTGTGAGAGAGAGAGAGAGAGAGAGAGAGAGAGAGAGAGAGAGAGAGAGAATGAGAGAGAGAAACATGAGGCTCCCAGAGATTCTGTTAAATTTGTTACTTATACAGACTCAGACCACATCTTTGGATATTTTTTTTTCTACTGTACTGGAGGGCTGAACCAGGGACCTCATGTGTGCTTTGCAAGCATTCTGCCTCTGAGCTACACCCCCAGATCCCGTCACCTTTTTAAATAGAGACAGGGTCTCACTATGTTATACAAGCTGCCTTTGGCCTTGAACCTGTGATCCTTCTGTCCCTGCCTCCTGAGTTACTGTGATTACAGACTTGACCTACCATGCTCGGTCATGACTTTTGATTTCTGAGACTCATAAAATAGTAGCAGGTTTTGGGAATAAACAAATGCAGAAGGTCCTTCTTATGCAGACCCTATGCCATCTAGAAGAACTAAAGTAGCAAATGATCAAAATGGGATGATTTCAGATCCCAAAAGTTAAGAAAGTTTTGGCCTAGAATTCTCAGTTTCCAGAAATCAAATTAACTCAGGAAACCAACAAGGAGTAAGAGTAGTCTGAGAGATGTATATCAAACTATTAGCAGAACAGGAACAAGGGAGAAAATAAAATAATGGAAGGAAGCATGCTTAAGCCATAACAAAAGAGAGATTTCCTTAGGAAATGTGTTGCAATCTAGAGACCAAATGAGAAGATATGAGATAAGAAATTAGATATCTAAAAGCAGATATAGAAGGGAGCTTACAGTGATAGCCTTGTGGCACCCGATCTCATCAGATCTCAGAAGCTAAGCAGGATTGGGCCTGGTTAGTACTTGGATGGGAGACCACCTGGGAACACCAGGTGCTGCAGGCTTGGGAGATGGACTTGACAACCCACTCCCAAAAATCAATCTGCCATTGAAAACTCTATGAACAGCAGAGAAGCACTGACAATAGTGTTTCACCTGTTGTACGCAGGGTTGCTATAGGTCCGATACCCACTCGACAGCACCTAACAACAACAACAACATAGGGAACAACAACAACAACAAGGGAAATTGAGAGCTTCCTAGATGTAACTGCTCATAAAGTAGGCTTTAGCAAAGAGGGAACTGCTTCAGTGTTACTAAATTGGAAATAGTGACTGGAGTCCAACAAAGGTAAAGGAAGGAATGTCCTGGGGGAAGGGGCCAAAGTGACTCCTCAGAAGATGCCAGAATCCAGAACACGATTGAAAAATTCTCTCTTAAAGCTGCAAATACAGACTCAGTAGTAAAGCAATAGAAAGTTACCCCTGCAGATTGGGACAACTATACCAGGAGATTATGGAAAATTTGTGGCAAGCATGTTTGTAAGAGGGATGGTTGGGAAAGCTCTGATACAGCACCAACATTGTGTGCCCTTGAGGAAGCATGCTCAGGAAATATTGGGAAACAGGACACCGAGAGACGGCACAAGAGCAATGGGAACATTAAGTAGAAGGCAGCAGACAATGATAGATGAAATCCAGGCCCAGGGGGACCAAGTCTTGAAAGAGACTGTTGAACACGGAGAGGTTTTGGAGTTGGGAAGGTTGGTTTGTACAGAGGATGACTGCGATAGACCCAAGTTGTTTTGGTTTCATATTTCTTGCTAGAGAAGGTGTGCAAAATAAAATCTGAGAGACTACTTTCTAAAAATCATACGTCTGAGCCAGAAATCAAAGGGAAAGGAAAAGAAGGTAGGCAGAGTCTAGGAATTGTTTAGCACTACTTGGGCTGGGGTTTAGCTCAGTGGGTAGAGTACTGTTCTGTGCTCTCTGAGGCCCTGGTCCAGTCCCCAGAACCACATAAAATGGGAGAAGGACCTAGCAGCTCACTCCTGAAACAATCCTGAAACAACCTGCCATTGAAAACCTTATGAATAGCAGGGAAGCACTGACAGAGTTCCTGGTGTGGCACAGTGTCGGGGAGTGTTTCCTTCTGTTGTCCATAGATTCTCTATGAGTCAGACCTTAACAACAACCTATGCTCTTAAGAAGCAAGTTAAACAGAAACTCAATGAAAACCTTCATGAGAGGAATAGAGAACAACAGATGGGAATAGGACGTAAGGGCAGTGCTTGGTATCAGCCACTCGTTTCTCCCCTTTCAGGCCCTGCTCTGTGCCTCTGCAGGTTAACCTCCCTCACTCAGGCTGCTTTACCATCTCGACCTGGTTGAAGGAGGCCAGTGGAAGGCTCAACTGGAGCCTGTGGGTGGGAGGAGAGAGGCACCTCCCTCTCTGCTGTGGTTTGGCAATAACTGCAGTTTCCCGGTGAGACCCCCTCCCACAGCTCCAGCTCCAGCTCCAGCTCCCTGCCTGTCTCAGGGTGCTTCCACAGGTTACCTGAACCTGCCTACAAATCCTCAAACACAGGTCTCTGAAGAAAAAGGAAAATTCACTTTTTAATTCTGCAGAAAAGCCAAGAAAGTCACTTCCAATAAGATCTGGGGACTGAGGTTGTCATGGGTGCGATTTCTAAATTTTGAAGCCTCAGAGTTACTTCTACTTCCAAAAATGTTTTGCATGCTTTTCCTCCAGAGAAAGATAGTGTTTAGGGGGAGATTTTCCCTCAGGGATGATAAATAGTGTCAAACTTCATCTGGCAATGGGAACTTTCTCCCCATTGAGTTGCATGGCACAGATGGGAACCTCTTTTTTTTTCTCTCCCAATACTGAGAGGTTGAACCCAGGGCCTCACGCATGCCGTGCAAGAGCTCTATCACTAAGCTGTACCCCCCGATCCTTAATTAATTAATTATTATTTTTATTTTTTATTTTTATTTTTTTGCGGTACTAGGGGTTGAACCCAGGGCCTCGCACTTGCGTGCTATGCAAGTGTTGGACTACTGAACTGCACCCCCAGACCTTTTTTTTTTTTCTTTACTTTTTGAGACAGGGTCTTGCTAAGTTACGCAGACTTCCTCTGGTCCCCACCTTGTGATCCTCCTGGCTCCGCTTCCCACACTGCTGGGAATACAGGCATGCGCCACCACGCCCAGCTTAATTTATTTATTTTTGAAGCAAATTCTCTCTCAGTGAGTTGCACAGGCCTCTGGCCTCAAACTTATAATCCTCCTGCCTTAGCCTCCCAAATTGCTGGAATTATAGGCTTGGTCTCTGGCTAAATGAAGACCTCTTAACAATGGCAGAGATTATCTTGAGTCCTGGTGAGGCTGAGCCAAGAGATCTTTGCTTTTGTCTTCTGTAGCACTCATCTTTGCTTTGGTCTGTGGTTACACTACATACTCAGATCTAATCACACAGGAATGCAAGGATTAATTGCTTTAGAATCTACGTTTTGTTAATGTAGGATTTGTACTGTGATCATTTTACGTGACTTACTCTTTTGATTCTTTAAAAAGGGGATATATTCAAAGCTTGTTATTTAATTCAGCTTGGGAGGGTCTGAGAAAATTAAATTCATACAGTAGCAGAATTAAAAATCCAGGAGGATTAATTATGGATTTTAAGTGCTTTGGACTTTGAGTGTTAAAGGCAAAAGAATTATTTTGTGGCTTTAACTACCAAAACAGATTTGTTTTTTCCTTTTTGTGGTGCTAGGGAAGTGCTCTGCAACTGAGATCCATGCCCAGCCTTTGAGTTTTTGAGACAGGTTCACTGGCCCCAGGCTGTCCTTGAATTCACTCTGCAGCCCAACCTGGCCTTGAACTTGTGATCCTCCTACCTCTGCTCCCTGAGAGCTGGAGTTACAAGTATGTGGTGAAACAGATTGCTTTTAAAAAGTTAAAAAGAAAAAACATTTTTTGGGGTGTTTGAGATTGAACCAGGGGGCCTCAGGCGTGCTAGGCAGGCACTTTACCCCCAAGCTACATCTCTAGCCCAAGATTCATTTCTTGATGCCTGTGGCATTCACACATATCGATACACAGTTGACTTGGCTAATTCTGTTCTTTTCTTAAGGTCACAGCAGATTGAAGGAAAAATATGGAACTTGGGAAAAGGAAGGCAAAAAATATTGACCTTTTCCCCCTTTTAACTGATGACTCCCTTTAGAGAACACAGCTCATCTCTGGACCATGCTGTCTTTCTCACATCTCAATCCTGAATTAATCCTGTGCACCCAGATACTGGCAGAGCTGGACTTGCATGGACTTTGCCCAAAAGCAAAATACTCTTAACTCTAAATTTACCCCACAGCTGACAGACAGCAGGGACACCTTTCAGTTTGTTGTTGTGAGGGGCCGTGGAGTCAGGTCCAACTCACAGCAACCATACATACAACAGATGAAACACTTCTGACACTGTCCCGTGCTCGGCACTATATCAGTGCTTCTCTGCTATCCATAGGATTTTCAGTGGCTGATTGTTTTGGGGACTGGGCTGCTAGATCTTTCTCCTAAGACTACAGCACCCGGTATTCCTATGCAGTCTCCTATCCAAGTACTAACCAGGCCCGATCCTGCTTAGCTTCCGAGATCTGGTGGGATCGGATGCCAGGGTGGCATGGCTACAGGGGCATTTTTCAGTAGGACAATCCAAAGAGAGAAAGAGAAGGCAAATGTATCATCAGTTACTTATCCCAAACTCCTTAATTGGAACTATGTTCTACTACTATAGGGGCAGTGAGTCAGGTCAGAAGCTAGCCAAGATTGTTAATCTTCAAAGGCTCATAATTTGCCTATCCTGTAAATCAACATTTTAGAAATATTCACACATGTATATAAGAGACTGGAACAAATTTATATTTGGCTAATACAATTTTTATCCCTCTTCCTTTATATCCACAATTACTTGTGCTGTGATCATTTAAAGCATCCTATTAACTCTTTGGGTCTGGGATTTAGCTCAGTTGGTAGAGCCCCGCTCTGCATTCTCTGAGGTCCTGGGTTGAATCCCCAGCACTGCAAAAATGGGAGAAGGATGTGGCAATCCACTCCCAAGGCAATCCTGAAAACCAATTAGCCATTGAAAACCCTATAAAAGGTCGCTATGAGTCAGGCAGGCTGGGATTTAGCTCAGTTGGTAGAGAGCTGCTCTGCAGTCTCTGAGGTCCTGAGTTTGATTCCCAGCACTGCAAAATGGGAGAGGGACGTGGCAACCCACTTCCAAGGCAATCCCGAAACAATCAGCCATTGAAAACCCTATGAGGGTTGCTATGAGTCGTACTCAACTTGACAACACCTAACAACAACAACGAATCAGGCATGACTTGACTGGACAGCACCTAACAACATAAACTCTTTTGATTCTTTAAAGGTGGGGCTAAATCCAGAGCTTGTCATATGCATTACACCAGATGTAACCTAGTGTTTTGACTTGGTTTACTTTTCATTTCTTAGTTTTTCTATCGCTCATGATTGAAAACTTAAGTCACTCAGACTCACTAAGGATAGAGTAATTTATATAGAAATATTTGCTAAGTTTTCTTCAGAATATCTTAAGGTTATTTTTAATACCTAATATGTAGGCAGTATAATGCTCATTCCTTGAGTGTTCCTATTTTATCTTTAAGAATCACATTAAAAGGTTGAGAATATAGATAGTAGAATAAAGCAAGTTATTTGCAATATGAAGCATTACATGATGCCTACCATAACTGCATCATGAAATATATACAGGGACCTTGTGAAAATAGTCAACAGAGAGAGATTAAAACCAGTGAGGAGCACCTCTTTAAATTTTCACCTCTATGTGAGCCAGAACATCCTTTATCTGTTCATCCTGACTATGATGTAGTTATGTGTGGAAACACGCCACCCTTCCGACCTATTTCCTGATGCTTTAGCATCTCTTATCGACTGATCACACTGGGAATCTGCTTTTCTGGCTTGTCCGTTAATGAGGAGCTGACCAGGAGGCAAGAGGGGAGACTGATGTGTGACATGTCAAAAACAGGTCAGACTTCATGTTAGAGGCTTTAGGTTTATTCAACAGCATAGCAAATTCTGAAGTTGGTGCCTGGGATTAGAAGCAGCTTAATTAAAGATACCAGCCTGCAGCCATAGCCCAGTGACATCCGATCTTGTCAGATCTTGGAAGTTTAGCAGGGTCGGGCCTGGTTAGTACTTGGATGGGAGACTGCCTGGGAATACCAGGTGCTGTAGGCATGGGAGACAGACCCGGCAACCCACTCCCAAAAATCAATCTGCCATTGAAAACCCTATGAACAGGAGAGAAGCACTGATAATAGTGTTTCACCTGTTATACATAAGGTCGCTATGAGTTGATACCAACTCGATGGCACCTAACAACAACAACAACAACAACGGTGTACTGCATAGATAAATGTGGTGTGGATTCTGATAATAAGTTGCTTATATAAATGTGACAATTTTGGTATCACAGAGGTATTGAAATATTACATACCTAAGGTTCCCAGGGCAAATCAAGGCAGGGTTGAAGTAAAAGTAAAATATTTCCTGCAGTATATGACAACAGGCTTCAATGAAATAAACACTATTTATGTGTATGACTGGTTGATATTGTTAAATCAATTGTTTTATATACATTTATTATTATGGGGAATTTATATTAACGTATAGCTGACTGTTAACAAAATGGTCCTTTTATGTCCAATTTCTCCAGAGAAAATCCGAAATTAACATCTATAAAATTAATTTTTAGGTGAAGAAATAATGGGATATTTGGCCTATTTAGGATCCAATTGAATTAACCACCCTAGAATCTCTAAGTCTTCATTATAAAACCAATGACTGTTCTTTTATCCCATCTCTAATCAGGTGAGAAAACTAACCCACCAGCCCTTTAACACTCACGTTTGTGCACATCATAGGTCCGATCCCTGTCATACCTATCTATTAACTAGGAGGTCTCTTCTCAATCTAGACTTTTCTTCCTGATGGAATTTATATCATCCTATTCATTAGTGGCACTTTGGGCAACTTAATACCTTCCCCAGCCTTGGAATATCCACAGAGGCCTTCTGTTACTACTTCATATCTAGTGCATCTGTGTAGCAGGAATTTCACTCATTTAATAATTAAGGGTCTGTGTGTCTACTTCATCTCTGTATCTCCAGCATAATTTTTAGCACATAATATATATCCAATGAATGCTTGTTGAATAAAGGAATGCATTTCTTGAACTTCTACCCGTGAACATGTTTTACTGAAACACAATAAGACATACAGAAAATACAGCTTATTGAAAACTTATCAGTAGCTATCTTGATTCAGAAAACAACACTGAATGACCTATGAATCAAATCAGTAGTATCTTATTGTTCTTTAGCAGGGTTCCAAATTTGATGAAAGTATATCATCTTTTTTGAGTGTGGCTATTGTAAAGATAGATAATGGAAAAAAAGAGTGGTTAGGTAGGCTGAGGTTTCACTTTGTTTAGTAAGTGAGCTTTTCAGTCATTATGAATTGGCATTAATGTGATTGAGGATTTGAATATATGAAAAGAGACCTGGCAGCTTTTGTCTGGTTTACAGGTTGAAAATTTGACAAGTGTGGTAACGAGTAATTAACAATGAATCTTAGGAAAAGGAACAGGAAGCATGAACACTCGTGTTTGTTATAATTAGAAGTCTTTTCCCCTGCTCTGCTCTTCAGATTGAGTTAATTTCTAGGCATCTGTCTTTAAGTTTACTGATCTTTTCTCTTGTCCCTTCTAATCTATTATTCAGTCATTGAATGAATATTTCATTTCAGATATTGTAATTTAGAATTCTAGGATCTGTTTTATTTATTTTTATAGTTTCCATCTTTCTACTAATAATCTCCACTCATTTATTATGACCGCATTTTAAGTCCTTGAATGTGTTTATAATAGCTATTTTTATTTATTTATTTATTTATTTATTTATTTATTTATTTATTTATTATTTAGCATGAGACAGGATAGAAAGACAGGGAAAATTCTGTGGACATGGGAAGGAAAGGGCTTTTCCAGCCTGGGATCTGAGTCTTATCAGCCAAAAATTCTAGCACAAATAAAAGAGAAAGGCTGCTGTGGGAACTACAGGAATCAATGCTTCCCTGAGAATCTCACCAAGTCAGATTATAGACTATGATTAAATTTAACAGACCTAGGAAATTTCCTAGTTCACAAACCTAGGCAATTTCCTTATGACTAGATATAGTAGGAATTTCCTCGACTATCTCAATCTAGGCATTTTAATAATCCTCCCTTTCCAATCTGTAAATGTGTATCAGACACCTGCTGGGACCCCACTGAGCAATGTAACCTCAAAAATACCAAATCAGATCCAAGGACATATAGAAAAATGTTCCCACAAAAAGACATGCAAGTGGAAGAGAGGCCTTTGGTGTGTGTGGGGGGGGGCGGGGGGCAGGGGGAGGAAGTGCACAAGAGGGTGAAGGGAAAAAGAAAAAGAAAAAAAGTACCAAATCATAGGTATACCTGTTGTGAAGACACCCCGGGGCGCCTCTCTTTCTAGACACCTGTGCTCTCTCTGAAGCGTGTGCTATCCCTTTCCCTTGCCTAATAAACTTCAAACTGCTTCACTTTCTTACTGCCTCACCCTAAAATTCCTTTCTTCGATGGAGCCAAGGATCTGACTTTCCCGAGTGGCAGTCTCGAGAAGGGAAATTCCTCAGGGCGGGTGGTAACTTGGCATACAGCACCCCTAAGTCCTCTGACAGCAGTACTGTGGGGTTGAACCCAGGATTTTGCATGTACTTTGCAAGCACTCTACCACTGAGGTGAACCCCCAACTCCCTTCTAATTTTTTTTTTTTATCTTGAGACAAGGTTTTATTAGGTTATACAGGCTGCCTCTGGCCTTGACTTTCCTATCCTCTTGCCTCTGCCACCCAAGTTGGCTGGCTATAATAGTTATTTTTAAACCACTGTTTGAAAATTCCAACATCTTGATCATGTAAGAGTTTGTTTTCACTGATTTTTTTCCTACCTTGATTATGGTCCACATTTTCTTGTTTCTTTGTGTACTTAAAATTCTTTATTATATTGTAGCAATACATTATAAAGACTTGTGGTATGCTGTCTTTCATTAAGGAGTATTGAGATAGAGTTTTTTGTGTGTGTGGTCTTCCTTGATCTTTTCAGGCTTGATTTTCGGCTTTGTTGTTGTTGTTAGGTGTCATTGAGCTGGGTCTCACTCACAGAGACCTTAAGTACAGTGGAATGAAACACTCCCTGATTCTGTGCCAGGCACACGATCTTATTTATGTTTAAGCCCATTGTTGCAGACACTGTGTCAATCCATCTAGGGGAGGGTTTTCCTTCTTTTGTTCTGCTTTGTTAGAGTAGGACTACCAAATAAACCTCTTCTGCAATGATGAAAATGTTCTGTATGTGTGCTAATATGGTTGCCGTTGGTCTCATTTAGCTAGTGAGCATTTGCAGTATGCCTAATGAGACTGAAGAAGTAAATTTTAAATTTTATTTAATTTTAATTGACTTAAAATTAGCGTTATTACATGTGTTTAGTGCTACTGGTTTGGCCAGTGTAGGCTTAGAGTAATCCTTAGTTTAGGGCATGGATTACTCCTATACCTTTTTGATGTCTTAGTGAATGTTGGGGTGACTGTCTCTCCATCCTCACTGAACCAGAGGTACAGTGTCTCCCAGAATTGAGTATCTCTAGTACCGTGTTTTCTTCTTTTAAATCAGTGACCACCATTGTTCAGTGCCATAGTGCATGCCTATAATCCCAATGACTTGGGGGTTGGAGGCAGGAGGATTACAAATTTGAGGCCAGCGGTTAGTGAGGCAGTATGTCAAAATAGAAAGTAAAAAATGGTCTGGGGGTGAGCTCAGTGGTAGAGTGCTTGTAAAAGTGTGCGTGAGGCACTGGGTTCTACCCCTCAATACTGGAAAAAAAAAATCTGACCTCCACTCTTTGTCAGGCTTCGGGAAGTTTTGCCTGCATGTTTATAGCATAGCTATCCCTAGGCCAAGCTGAGATTTAGCTCAGTTGGTAGAGTGCTGCTCTGCAGTCTCTGAAGTCCCTGGTTCGTTTCACAGCACTGCAAAAATGGGAGAAGGAAATGGCAATCCACTCCCAACGCAATCCCGAAACACTCAGCCATTGAAAACACTGTGAGGGTCACTATGAGTCGAACATGACTCAATGGCACCTAACAACAACAACCCTAGGCCAAAGACTTTTAGGGAAGCTCTATGTAGAATTTTGCCACTGAGTTACTACAATTAGGATGGAGAATTTTTAGTGTGTTTTGATTTTGTGTATTTCATTGTCCTCTGAATGCCCCTCAAGATGACTATAAAATTGTGACCTGTAGCTCTGAAGGCAAGTTACAGTGGTGGCCTTTTGCCTCTTTCCTCATTCTATCATCATCTGTCTTCCACATTCCTCTAGTGAGTTATGTGTGTGTCTGTTATCCAGCTAGACTGCCAGATACTGAGGATCAGGAAATGTGTCTTTTTCACTTTCATATCTTCAGCATTCAGTGGCTGGTGGGTTGCATAGTGATATTGTATTTGTCAAGTTACAGTGGAACTGATGGGAGGCAGGAGGACCTGAACTTTTAACAGGCCAAACAAACTGGCACTGCAAAGGCCAGTAAGTTCTCAAGTGAGGGAAAGAGGCAGTCTGACAGACACTGGGGGGCATCTAGGGCGTCGCCTGTCACATCTCTGCACATTCAGTCTCTTTAAGAAGTTTGGAACTGAAAAGACTATGAGTCCCAACATTCTCCCCTATTCCCATGGTACCCAGAGAGAGCAGATCTTGATGGTAGCAAGGAGGAGAGGGAGCAGCTCGCTTGTGAATATGTCCTGCCCATGGCAGTGATGGCAGCTGGCATACTTTGGGTACTTGGTTTATGAGTACTTTGCATTCATTGACTCCTGACAACAACCCTGTGAGGTAGGTAGGGTAGGTAAGCCTTTGTTGAATAGATGAGACCATGGACATATAGACAGGATAGGAAAGTAAGATGCTTATAAACACTGACACCTGTCAGCGAAGGATGCCACCCCAGGCGGTGGGCCTCCAGAGCCCACGTTCTCAGCCGGTACATGGTATTGCCCCTCCTACTTCTGTTTGGATTGTTCATTGATGTAAGAATGGTGACTATAGCAGTATCTCCAGCATCAGTGTTTTTAGAAAACACATCTACTCTGTACAGGGCATTGCTAGAGTTGAGAGTTAAAAAGAAGTATAATGTCAAAGAAAGATGTACAGGGTATAAGAAACCTGAAATCTTGCTGGACAAATAAAGTACAGAACTAAAACTCAAACAGTGATAGAAAACATGAAATTTGTGCAGGGGCAGATTATATGGGACTCAGGAAACTTAATCTAGTGCTCTCTCTACCAGATCACAGCAGCTGCTTGTTTTTAAACTGGCGTTTCTTTAGCTCTTCAGCCCTTAGGAATTTCTATAAGAAGACACTTTTGTGCAGATTGTATTTTCCAGGGTGGCTACTATAGGATCTCTCATTTGCATACTGTTCTTATAATATGATGTTGACACTCTACCCACGGAGGGGTGGGTAAGGAGGTGACTGGTTCCCAAAATATTTTTACATAACGATGGTGAACATTAAATAAAATTTAAAAAGTCTCCTTTGCAGACAGGATTCTGTTAATGAATATGTAGGGTTTTCTGGCTTCTGGTTTAAACATCTGATTTCCTTTTGTCTTTATGACCGCTCCACTTTCACACACCTGTACGGGTGTGTATGCAGCAAGGCCAGTGTTGTGCTTTGAATGTACAATGGCACCCAAGGCTTGTGTTTGAACACTTGGTCCTCAGTAGATGGTGCTGCTGTGGGAGGCTGTGGAACTTTGGGAGGTGCACTTAGCTGGTGGAAATAGGTTGCTTTGAAGGTCACCTGCCCCTGGTTCTGGTCTCTCTCTCTCTGTCTGCTTCCTGTTGCTGTGACGTGAGGATCCTCCACCACATGCTCCTGCCCCTGGTCCGCCAAGGCTTGCCCATGACTTTGGATGGAGACTTCTGATACCATGGGCTGAAATAAATCTTTCCTCCCATAAGCTGTTCTGCCAGATATCTTGTCACTAACTTGTAACTAACAAAGCCACCTTTTCCTTTAATCATTCATAAAATACTTATTGAGTATCTACAATTCATCAGGCATTGTTCTAAGCATAGGTAATACAAACTTGAAAAAATTTAGCATGTCTCTGCTTGCATACAGCTTATACAACAGTGGGAGAAATAAATGCATAGGTGCATCCATTTCTTGTTAGGCACCGGGGAGTCAGGTCCAACTCATAGGAGCCCTATGTGCAACAGAAAACACTCCTGACACTATGCCATGCCCGGCACTATGTTGGTACTTCTCTGCTATTTGTGGGGTTTTCAGTGGCTGATTGTTTCAGGAGTGGGCTTCCTGGTCCTTTTCCCAAGCCTACGGCACCCAGTATTCCTCGGCAGTCTCCCTTTCAAGGACTAGCTAGGCCTAACCCTGCTTAGCTCATGAGATCTGATGGGATTGAATGTCAGGGTATGGCTGTAGACATGCATCCATGAGATAATGTTAGTGATGAGTGTTGTAGTGTTGTTTGGTGCTGTTGGGTCCAACTTATAGTGACCCTATGTTCAGTAGAACGAAACACTCCCTGACAATATGCTGTGCCTGCCACTATGTCAGTGCTTCTCTGCTATTCATAGGGTTTTTGATGACTGATTGTTTCAGGAGTGGGTTACCATGTCTTCTCCCATTTTGGCAGTGTTAGGGCTCGAACCCAGGGCCTCAGAGTATACAGAGCAGCACTCTGCCAACTGAGCTAAAATTCAGCTCCAATGATAAGTGTTTAAAGAAAAACAAACCATGGTAAGGCTGAGACAGGAGAGTTTTTTCAAATACACTGATCTCACATATTCTCTCCAGGGACATGACATGTAAGTAGAGAACTGGATTAGGTAAAGGAGGAAACCATGAAAATATACAGGGAAAGATAATTCTAAAAAGAGAGAACAAGAGCATAGATCCAAAAGGAAAATGTGTGCACACTTGTCTTTCCTAGGGAACTGTGGCATTCAATGTTTTGGAGCAGAGATGTTCCAAGGGTGGGACCTGGGTCTAGCTGCTCTGTTACTGCCACCCTTTGCCAATTCAGACCTTTTCAGCTTCTCAAAGGAAGGGTCAGGGCTGCCTGCTCTAAGCCCCCATGCCCTCGGCGCACCCGAAGGGTGGAGAGACCCGCCGAGGAGGAAGCTCACTGCCCAGAACCTGGACAAAGTTCTTGGGAGACCAGTGTCTAGTTCTGCAATGCTGTATTGGATCCCGGCGAAAGACCCAAGGTCTCTCTCCACCAAGCAGTCCTCAGGGTTTATATAGACAAAAAACACAAACTGATATGTTAAGCAAGCATGGCAATTTTGCTGACAGAGTACCTGGAGACAAACACTCGAACGAGGAAAATCCATCCCTCTAGCACCTGTTGCCAAGTGCACTTTTTCAGCACTATCTATCAGGCTGGCTTGCTACTTCTGCAAACTATTATTTTGCAAACTTAGCTTGCTTCTTCTTGCAGGATGTAACCCATTTCTCCCCAGGTGGCTCCCCTCCTAATCCCCGGGGTGCCCTCAAGTCCATCAGATTGACTGAGCAATCTTCTCAATTCTGCAGACGTCCCAGGTCCTGGTGGCAAAAGCCCGAAGGGCTAACAACTACCCTTGGAAAGAGGTCAATAGATGGCCACCATTTGACTGACACCACACATCAAGGCCATTGCAGTGAGGGCATCTTTCTGTTTCTCTTGTGGAGTTCTTTGGAACACAGTGGCCAGTTTTGGTCTCTAAATAGGTCACACTGAGTTTCCCATCTTTGCTGAAAGTTCAGCCATAGGAGTCTCTGTGATCTTACTTTTTACATTATTACCTTTTCTTTGAAAATATAGGGCATCTCTCTTGTGTTTAATCACCTGTTCACTGCATCTGTGTGCTGGTATGTTCAGTGGGAGAGAGTTTGCACATTCTGGAAAGAATATGGGCTTTCTCAGGTCAAGTTCACCACCACTTAATAGCCATATGGCCTCAGGCAAATGGTGCCTCTTTGGGACTAAATTTGCCTATATGTAAAGTGGCTACAGGTCCTTCTTTATGGTAAATCTGTCATTCTTCTATTTGGAAAATCCTGAATGCTCCTAGATGTGGTAGTCTTGAGTTACCCTAATTAACCTGAGAACCAGTATGCAGTGAGCTATCTCCCCAGATGGAGGGTTTGTCTGAGTCTGTTGATAGAAGCACTAATGGTAATGATCCCTCCCTGAGTTTTCCTGCTGACAGTCAGACACTAGCTGCTGGCTCTTCAGAGGGCCGTCAATCCTTTTACTGGGTACAGAGGCTGGGAGGGGAAACAGAGTGTCCAAACACTCTAACAAATGGTTCTCAGACATGGTCCACTGGGGGATATGAGTGGATCAAAGGGACTTGGAAGTCCAGACACCTGTCCTAGAGAGCACCGTCTGATTTTCTAATGTTTGGGTTCAAGGCTTAAATGGTGAAGGTCTCCAAGAATCATCACTGACAGCTGATAGAAGCAGCATTGTGTTACTAGTGGATTTGTTGTTGTTGTTGTTAGGTGCCGTCGAGCCGGTATCCAACTCATAGCGACCCTCATAGGGTTTTCCATGGCTGACTGTTTTGGGATTGCCTTGGGAGTGGATTGCCAGGTCCTTCTCCCATTTTTGTGGTGCTGGGAATTGAACTCAGGACCTCAGAGACTGCAGCGCAGCACTCTACCAACTGAGCTAAATACCAGCCCACTAGTGGATTTAGTACATAAAAATCAGGATGTATAGAGTTGACATTTAAATTTTTTCTCAGGCAATATTTCAATTGTTGTTCCTAAAAACTTTGTGAGAAAGGCATGACAGGTATTATTCTTCTCATTTATTCATTCAGCTGCCATTTCTCAAACACCCATTGTGTCTTCAGCTGGAATTAGCCTTTTTCTTACATGTATATTATCTCATTTAATCCTTAAGAAAGCTCAAAACAAGTTCTCAGAGGTCACTTTTTTTTTTTTTTAAACCTGGGACAGTCATAGAAGGCTGAAGTACTTATTCAGGATCCCTGGATTAGAAAGCACCAAAACAGGGCTGATATTCAGCAAGTACACACCAGTGTGGCTCCACTTCTTATTAAAACATCAAACTACTTCCAAACCTTCTATAAATAGTCACTATATAGAACCCGTCAAGTACCCCATTCCCCTCCCTTTGCCCCTTTGCCCCAATCCCCTGGAGATCTCTTCGTGATTTAACAACCAACTAGTTAATACCTTGCACTACAGGGAGCTTTCAGGCTCCTGCTCCAGCACCACAGCTCTTCTTGGGTCTAATCAGTCAGTGTCCCTACCATCCTAGTTCAAGGTCAGAGGGATTAAGTGGGTGTTCCAGAGTCCTGGTTAGGACTCAAATACAAGTTTTGTTGGTTTGTGTGTTTATTTCACAAGGCTACCCTGTCTTATAGGGAATGAATTAGGAAAGAGTAGATCTGTAGATTTTACATTTTCTCTCTAGCCAATTTTTAAATTTTGTATGGTTTATTTCTCAACAGACAATTTAATATATACTCCAGCTTCAGTGGTTAAAACCTTAATGCTTTTATCAGACAGAAGCATACAAGGGAAGAGTCATCTCCAGACAGTCTGGTTCTGATACTCTTGGCATTCGTGGGGCATATGTTAGGGTTGAAAATAGCACACACTTATATAAGGAGTATATGCTGTGTCCTCATGCATGTCTTCTTTGGCCTCACAACCACCCTGTGGACAGAAATTTCAACTGTCCCTAAAATCTGTGAGCAAGTGTAGTGGCATTGGTGCTGACAAGCAGGACACTATTCATCTACCTTATTCACTGCATCTGGTTTTGTGGGAGTTCTGGCTCTTCACCAAAGTCAAAATGATCATGAAAGCTACATGTTTTGGGTAGATTCAGGACATCAAGGTGGCCACAATAGTGCAACGAAAGACACTCATGAAGGAGGCCTTCCAGAACTGCTTTGGAAAGTGGCAAGAAGGATGGATAAGTGTATTGGAAGCCAAGGGGAGTATTTTAAGGGAGATTAATGGCAATGTGTCTTTTGCTGTGATATATTTTTAATTTAAACATGCGCTATATTTTTTATCACACTTTGTGTACACAAAGATAGGTGTTGTGAGAATTGCAAGTATGAGGTGACTCCGGAGGTAAAAAGCAAAAATATTACCCAGCAGCCCTAAGCACACTTCTATGGTTAGAATGAGTCTCCTTTTACCAATAAAAAAGGCCAACACTGGGTTGAACCAGAATGGAGGATTTACTGGGTGGGCACAGTGGGCAGTAAGCGGGTCATAATATCTGAAGTGCTAACTGGGAATATGCCCAAAGGGAGACAAGTCATTATACCACACAGACACCTGCATCTTCATAGTTAGTGCAGCACTTTTCACAATAGCAAGGATATGGAACCAACCAAGATGCCCATCAGCAGAAGAATGGATAAAAACATTATGGTATGTATACACAATGGAATACTACTCAGCAATAAAAAAAGAAATAATGTCATTTGCAGCAAAATGGATGGAACTAGAGAACATCATCTTAAGTGAAAAAACACCAGCTCAAAAAGAGAAATACCATATGTTCTCACTCACATGTGGGAGCCAAATCTTACTTAAAGGAAGAAAAAATCCTATACATAAGTTGATATATGAAAAATGCACAATTAAACTTAGCAAAGAAGGGGTAATATAAAGAGTAGAAAGGAGGAGGGAGGAAACTAGCAGAGGGCAGTGAAGATTGTAGAAGGTGGGATGGGGAGGAGAATTAATGTAGAGGGATAAAGCGGGACAGGATAATCTCAATGTAAACAATGCAACTTCATGAGTATGTTGGAAAAATAGGGGAATATAACCCAAATGTGCATTTGAGTTTTACTACATATTAGCCACCTGCAGCCATAGCCCTGTGGCATACGATCCCGTCAGATCTCGGAAGCTAAGCAGGGTCGGGCCTGGTTAGTACCTGGATGGGAGACCACCTGGGAACACCAGAAGCTGTAGGCTTGGGAGAAGGACCTGGCAACCCCCTCCCAAAAATCAATCTGCCATTGAAAACCCTATGAACAGCAGAGAAGCACTGACAATAGTGTTTCCCTTGTTGTACAGAGGGTCGCTATGAGTCAGATACCGACTCGACGGCACCTAACAACAACAACAACAACAACAACAACAACATATTAGCCATAAGCCTCCATAAACCTTGTAGATTGATAAAAATGTAACTAAAAGGTGATGTCATAGTTGCATAATGGTAAAAACCAATACTGTATTACTCTGTACTCCACCATCATTTACCAATAAAGGGAGACAAAATTTAATTTTTTTTTTAATCTGAAGTTTTAGCCAAACAGTGGTTTAAGTAATGATCATAATGGGCATGCTAGTTAGGAAAGGATGTGAAATTGAGAGTTTGGGAAAAAGTATAGGTTCAATGGGTTGGATGTCTTAAGCCCAAGTCCAGGAGCAGTGAGAACTTTGGGGTTCAGGAATGCAATAGAGGGCAATAGAGCGAAAGTTCCAGGGAGTGGTGAGTTACACAGCTGAGGTGTAGCAAACCAAAGAATGAGCTGTGCTTCTTTGGGGAAGTCTTCTGCTGAGGGATGATGGAGGAGGGCATGCCTGTGAAGACACTGAGAATATGATAGGCCATAGAAATGTGGCATGAAGGTTTATCATAATTGTCAACTTGATCGGATTGAGAAATACCTAGGTGATTAGTAAAGCACACCTCTAAGTGTATCTGTGAGGGTATTTCTAGAGAGGACTAACTAAGGGGCAAAGACCCTAACTGTAGCTGGCACCACCCCATAGACTGGGGGCTTGGATGGACTGAAAAGAGAAAAAAGAGAAAGCCCATTAGCACAGGCATTCTCTCTCTCTCTGTTTCCTGATGGCCATGAATTGAGAACTTTGCTCCTCCATGCCCTCCCTTCCGTAATGCTCTTCCTCACCAGAGCCCAGAAACAAGCAAGCCAGCTGACAATGGACTGAGCCATCTGAAACTGTGAGCCAAAATCCCATATATCCTTTATTCTGATCAAGGGAGCTAAACTCAGGGCCAGGAACCTGCGAGGCAAGTGGTCTACCCCTGAGCCACACTCTCACACCAGTTGTGTTAATTCTGTATTTTGATACAAGGTCTTGAGACAGGGTTTCAAACTCATGATCCTCTTGCCCCAGCTTTCCAAGTTATTGGGATTACAGACATGCAACCTAGCACCTGGCTCCTTCCTCTTTTTGAAGTATTTCTCACTGTTATCTGTCACAGCGATAAAAAGTCTGATTAACACAGAAAATTGGTACTGAGAGTGGGGTTGTGCTATGTAATTCTTAAACCTTTGGAACTGATTTGCAGGGGGAACTTATAAGTTTGAGAACAGGCTTGAGAAAGCCTAGAATGCTGTAAGCAGAGCTTAATGGGTGATTCTGGTAGAATCTCAGGAATGCTGGAATCTCAGAATGCTGTAAAGTCTGTACTCATGAAGTTTCAGATGGGAACAAGGACTCTATTAGGAATTGGACTACAGGCATTCATGTTACATCCTGACAAAGAACTTGTCTACATTTTGTCTGTGTCCTAAGACTGTGTGGGATGCTGAGTTTGAAGGTGACAGACTAAGAAATTTCAAGGCAGTCAAGTATTCAAGCTGTAGCATGATTATTGCTAACTGTTTTTAGCCAGGTTTACAGTGAGACTTGAGAGCAAAAGGCAGAGCAGAAAGGTTTGAAACAATTGTCATTTGGTCAGAATTGCTCATGTGAAGTTGGTGCTGGGAAGGCATGATTTCTGAAGAGATTACCTTCATTTTTAAATAGCCAAGATAGAGTCTCTCCCCCAACCACCCCCCAGCCACCATCAAGTGAGCAATTTTGCTTTTCCTTGACCTCCTCACCATGACGCTTTGCCTCATTAGGCCCCAGAAAGCATGGAGCTGCCAACCATGGACTTGTTGTTGTTGTTAGGTGCCATCGAGTCGGTATCCAACTCATTGCAACCCTCATAGGGTTTTCAATGGCTGTTTCAGGATTGCCTTGGGAGTGGATTGCCAGGTTCTCCCATTTTTGTGGTGCTGGGAATTGAACTCAGGACCTCAGAGACTGCAGCGCAGCACTCTACCAACTGAGCTAAATCCCAGCCAACCATGGACTAAAACCTCTGAAATGTGAACCCAAACAAATCTTTCCTCCTTTTAAATGGTTTCTCTCTGGCATTTGTCACAATGATGAAAAGTCTGGCTAACACAGGTGGTTAGAATGAGGGAGGACAGGTAAGTGCCGTGTTAGGGTTACAGTTGGAGTGAAGAAAGCACAGTGTCATGAGAATGAAGGAAAGTGAGGGGATAAATGAATGCACTGCTGGCACTTGAAACAGGAGTCAGGACAGGCATGAAATGAAGCTGGCCTCAGTCTTCTAAATGAGATTGTCTCAGTGCTCAAGGATGTGGGCTGCAGGTGGAGTCTGGGACTTAGAGCTCAGGCCAGTGAAGGCTTTTGTTTCAGGTTCCAAGTGGAATGTGGGCAAGAGTGTGTGCCTCCGTATGTATTCTTGTCCACCTGGGCAAGAGGCCAGGTTGCTGCATTCCCAGAATCCTCACCTAGATTTGGAGAGCTCATATTTCTGGAAGCACCTGGCTAATACCTGGATAAGTTCTTTTCTAGAGGGAATTTCAGCCCAAGAGAGCAGACAATGGGATCATCTGTTTCTAGCTACTTGCCTCACGTAGTAGACATTGGCCACTATCAGCTGAGTTATTCCTTTTACTCTTCCTACTGAAAGGATATGATTTCTGGATTAATGTCAATTCCATTCAGATTGCTTTTATTCTCATTTACTTCAAAAGTATAAAAGCTTGAAGAATGGCATCTGTGTTGTTAATAATCCACAGCTTTGGAGAAGAATGGTCTGTTGACTTTAACTCATATTTTTGGGGGCTTCCCAGTTAATATCAGACTAAGACCGGAAGTCAGTCTCCTACTAACTTCCTTCTCCAATCCTTCCTGAAAATTATTCCCTCATATCTGCTCTAAAATATATTTACCATGGCAACCATTTGTCAAAAAGCTGTCACCATATTTCCTTTCCTTAAACGATATGTATTCATTAGAATGTGGCATTCAGTGTTTTCTGTGATGTGACCAACACTTTCCCAGTTCAACTTTCCATTTATCCTTTATGAGAATCAGTCTTTGGAACCAAATTTACCTGTTGGCTGTCCCTTGTTCAGGCATTGCCCTTTCTAATCTCTATTTCATTTTTTTTTAATGTTCCTCGTTCCCTTCTACTTTTCCCCCACTTTCTGAATCTAATGTGTGCTGTGCTGTTGTATTGACTATAAATGCAGTGGGAATTTATTTGGGGTGAACCTAGCCATCCAGTCACTTTTCAGTCAACATTTCTTCTACTTACATTATGTCTGTCTGCAGCTGTAGCACCCTGGCATCTGATCCCGCCTGATTGGATTAGTCCTTGGATGGTTAGTCCTTGGATGGGAGACTGCCTGGGAATACCAGGTCCTGCAGGCTAAGGAGCAAGACCTGGCAATTCACTCCTGAAACAATCTGCCATTGAAAACTCTGTGAATAGCAGAGAAATACTGACAGTAGTGTCAGACAAGGCACAGAATCATCATTCTGTTGTACATAGGGTCACTATGAGTCAGACCTGACTTGAGGACACCTAACAACAACAACAACAACATACTATGTCTTAGCCATGGTTTTAGTATTCTTAAGCAGCAGTAATAACAACAGCTAAAACATATGTCCTAGTCACTATTATATTTTATATATAATTTCTCACTTATTCTACTTAATTTAACTCAAATATAACTGTAATGAATATGTGAAAAAGGTAGTCAGTTCTTGTGGATCTTTTTAGAGGAAAGAAAAAATGAAAGGCATTGTAATATAGTATGGTAACATTATCCCAAGATACTACAGGATTGCACATAATATTAATCTTACGGTATGGTATGACAAGCTACTGCAAACTTTGTGGTTTTAAAAACACAAATGTATTGTCTCACAGGTTCTGTAGGTCTGAATTGTGGGCATGGCATCACAAGTCTCACTGGACTTAAATAAAGGTGTCAGCCAGACTGCATCTTATCTCGGGCTCGGGGCTCTCTTTGAAAGCTTGCCTGTTGCTGGCAGAATTAATTTCCTTGAGGTTGTGGGATTGAGAGACTTTCTTTCTTTCTGATTATTGACTATAATTCTCTTTCATCTCCTCGAGGACTCTCTAAGGTTCTTCCCATATGGCCCCCATCCTCAAACTAGCAGTGGCACACCAAACCTACGTCATGCTTCAAATTTCTTACTTCCTTTCTTGCAACAAATCAGAGAAAACTCTGCTTTAGAGAGCTCATGGGATAAGGTCAGCCCAGCGTGAACACTCTTTCTTCTGATTAACTCAAAGTCAACTAATTAGCAACCTTAACTACATTAAGGAAATCCCTTTCACCATGTATTGTAAGATAATCACAGTAGAAGGTCCCCAGAGGAGGGAAACAGGCATAGGAGAGGGTCATTGAGGTCATCTTAGATCTCTGCCTGTGGAGGCATAGAATGAGCGCTTCACCTAATTCTGGGCTTGGAATGGGAATGCCTAGAGCAGGAGAAAGGCTTTCAAAGGAAGTGATGTACAAGCAGAGCACTAACGGGCTTATAAACATTAACCAGGGGAAGAAAGGTAGAAGAGAAAATGGACAGGGGAGATATTCAACACCAGTGCTGTTTTTGTTCCTGATTCTTCTTTTCTGCACAGAAACTTTTTGTTTGTTTTGTGATTTTCTGTTCCTGCTATTTCCTCGCTGTATTATAACCCATCCACTCCTTTCAGGTGGCAGCCAGGGCAGCCTGGGCTTATAGCTTCGGTGAGGGGAGGGGTCAATATGCAGCTTCTGTGTTCCAAAGCAGACATTTAAAACTTATGGTAGAGCCAATAGATCAAAAGCAAAAGTTTTTCAACCTCAAAAGTTGACCCTGAAAGACTCAGACACAGAATTTTGAGTTGTAAGACTATAAATCTGTCAGAGCCAGTTTTTTTCCAAATGAGAAAGGATAAATTCTTCCCGAGAGAAGAGATGAGAATTGATGAGAATGATAGAGTTAGGAACTGGTATGGTAATCTGAGTGGGGTAATATACCCTGTACTTGGCCCTGCATGGTGAGGACTGTAGAATATCCCATATGGGCACAGGGAATTTATTCCTCTGTCTTCTGAAGGTTTGGTAATTGCATCTGCTGAAATGAATTGACAATAGATGAGTGAATGAGAGAAGAGGCATACAGATTTATTCATATCCCTGGGAGCTTCACAAGAATGAAAATGAGTACCTTACAACCCAATGAGATTTTGAAACTTATATACCCTTTACACAGAGGAGACGGAAGTTGGAGATGTTGCCAGTTTTAGAGTAAAAGTAAATGATTCTTAGGGGAGACGAACTGGCCTGAAGGACAGAGTGTGGTCTGGGACAAAATCCATGGGGCCTCGGAGTGTGGTGTCAAATCTAATCTTCCTTCCTGCCCTGTGCACCTGTCTGCTCTGGCTGATGAGGTATCTGGGGAAGAGTTACTCAACTGAATATCTTCTGGATGATGTGTCCTTGCAGTAGATGGGAGAACCTGAGAGAGAGCCTTTCCCTGCAGTGGCTGCCCCCCAGGTGCTCTGTGTTTGCAAAGCAATGTATTTTGGGGTATCATTTTCTGAGCCCCAACTCACCATATAGGTTATTTGGAGTCTTGGGAACCATCCATCTTAGCAGAGTTAGAAGGTATTAGTGAGGAGATGGCTGTGGGGATGTCGCCTTCTTTAGTTTTCTGCTGTCCCAGACAGGTTGAGTATGAACTGGCAGAGCTGATCAGCCTTAAAGACCAGATGCACAGCAGATGCTCAGGTAGTCCACAGAGCTAGAGCCCATGGAAGAACTCAAGGCCAAGAACAGATGTAAGTCAGGAGTCTCTTGACAATGGGCCAGTGGAGGCGGGGATGCTCATCTGAGTAGGGCCAGGGGAGAGCACAGAGCTAAGGCCTCTTTGGCCATACTGAGCTGACACATTCCTTAAGCTGCTGAGGAATTTAGATGCAATTCTTGGAAGAAGAGGAAGCCAAAAATGCAGAACTGTCTGAGAAAACTGATCTAAACAAGAGAAACCTAATGTGGCTAAGATTGAATCACTATCTCTAATTGGAGTAGGGGCTTGAGTTAGAAATCATATTCAACTGTAGAAAAATGGAGAGGGTTCTGTTCCTAGTCATCCAAGTTTGTGGCCTAGGAAATTGGCATCCACTGCATAATTCATAACATGTCTGACTAAGGAGGCTGGAGAGGGAGGGACCTGAGGTGGATTTTAAAGGATTTGCAGCATAGGCAGGAAAGAGCAGAATGGGGCTTGGGTGGGGGTTAGGGAGTGTGAATATACATTGTGAGCCAGGAGAGGTGGAAATGGGAGAAACTGAGGATGGAGCCCAGCTGAGGCTTAGCATTCACTCAAGAGAGACAGGTGGTTGGACAGGGAGGGTGGAGCCAGGCTATGGAGAGGCTTTCTGAGCCTGGAGGGGAAGGTGCCGGATAGTTTTATAAGATCTTAAGTTTAATAAGCCTGCAGCTATAACCCTGTGGCATCCGATCCCATCAGATCTCAGAAGCTAAGCAGGGTTGGGCCTGGTTAGTACTTGGATGGGAGACTGCCTAGGAACACCAGGTGCTGTAGGCTTGGGAGAAGGACCCAGAAACCCACTTCCAAAAATCAATCCACCATTGAAAATGCTATGATTAGCAGAGAAGCACTGACAATAGTGTTTCTCCTGTTGTATGTAGGGTGGCTATGAGTCGGATACCAACTTGGTGGCCCCTAATGACAACAACAACAAGCTTAATAAGGGGAAGTGAAGCAACACTTGTTGAGAGCTTTCTGAGGACCAGGCATTTGTAAGTTATATATTGTTTGTTTTGTCATAAGGTGCAAGGTGTCCAGGATCTCCGGTGTGCAGATGAGTACACTAAGTCTCAGAAATGTTGAATTACTTATGTGTAGTTGGGTGCCACATAACTTTGGGCCTTGATGGACCAAATATACTACAGTGGCCCCAGAATATTATAATACAGCCTAGGGTGGTAGAGTGCTTGCTCCACATGCTCTGTAGCCCTGGGTTCAAGCCCCAGGATTGCAAAAATGGGAGAAGGACGTGGAAGCCGAGTCCTGAAAAGATCAGCCATTGGAAACCCTATACATATCAGAGAAGTATTTTGTCCTGTTGTACATAGGGTCACTACGAGTTGGACCTGACTTGATGGCACCTAACAACAACAATGCCGAGGTGAGTAGTAGGTTGTATATCTGGGTTTGTGGAAGCATACTCTATGGTGTTTGCCCAATGATGAAATTGTCTAATGATGCATTGTTCAGGATGTGTCCTCAGCATTACGCCACACATGACTGTAAGTCCACATAGCTGATGGTTGGGGGAGCCAGGATTTAAGCCCTTGTCCTTGACTCCAAATGCTCTGGCATTTCTCACTGTACCCCAGAGTCTTACTGTGGTGGATTTTTGAAGAAATGAGAGCCTTGAAAATCCAACATTTTTGAAAGAATGGTCTGGCACAATTGTGGGTAATGGATTGGAGAGAAAATAGACTGAAAAGCAGAAACTGGAAACTTGATTTGGGGAGCAGGTGATACGGGCTGGACTTGGGAGATGCAGATGGAAAAGGAGAGGAAGGATATATCCAAGAAATGTTTTGAAGGAAGAAACTGTGTAAGATGGACTTGATTGATGAGATAGCTTTTTTTTTTTAAGTCTAAATGATTTCTCTCCTCCATTTCCAATGAGTTCAATTGCATTCTTCATAACCTGCAGCCATTTAAAAAATCATAAAACATTAAAAAAATAGCCATAGGCTTTTTACTTTTGGCAGGTTTATTCAAGGACATCTAGTTCTCATAATTAGTTTTCAGAAGGTGTAAGCTCTACCTGCAGCATTTCAGAGAAACAGTTTAACTTTCCCCAGGCTTTCTGATAGGAAAATTCACTTTGCTACTGTTGCAGCTTGCCACACATCCAGAACTACACAGACTGTTCTTTTGTAACATATGGAGACAGAACAATGCAAGCCAGTCCTCTGAGATGTCTGCAATTTATGCAATTTTATGCCCACGTTTTCATGGAATTTCTGGTAACAAGACATCTGGAACCTTGCTATCAGCAGTCTGCTACAAACAACTGGTCCCTGTTTCCAAGATAGGTCTACATACAGGGGCTCCCACTGTTTTGTGAGGAGGAGCTCAGTTACTTTTCTAAGGCCTCACCATCACCCGCAGTTACATTGATGACTGCAAAGGTCCAGGTTCTGGGTAAAGCTTCAGGCTTGTTTGTTGCAAGCAATAAAAGTAGCCACTGGCAAAAAGCTGATAAAATAGGGCAGCTTTGGGGAGCTTAGTAACAAAACTCCGTGGCCCTCATTTGAGTGCCAAAAACAAAGTAGCTCTGAGGACTTAGGTCTGTCCCATTCACACTGCAAATTCCCAGGATAGAATTTGGTTGGCCCAGTTAGAAGTGGGTCTTACCCCTCTCCCTTAGACATCATAGACCATTTCCAGAAGGGGGATTAAATCCAAATCAGACAGACATTCAGTGAGATGGTCTACAATAATGAATGTGGGGTAGGATAGACAGGGGTAAAATCCCAGCTGCGCTTCGTTCATCCATCCATAAATATTTATTGAGAATCTATGGTGTTTCAGACATACTCTGTTCTTATAGATGTTCAATAAATGTGGGTCCCCATTTCTGGAGAAGGAGCAGAGCATGGAATAAAAGACAGTCCCTGGTAAATGGAGGCTCTGATAGTGAAGTTCATCAATGAAGTGAGAAAGGGTTTATAAATACCCACACATGCCCTGCTGCTTCTATTTAGCATTAAGGCAAACCACAGAGACCCCTGAGGGAAAAGGGTGTTTTTAGGGCAGTTAAGTAGCTGGGTGAACCACCAGCTAAGAACTCAAGATTGAGTCTATAAATGTGAATTTGTACAAACTTTTTTCAAACAATGGAACATTAATGTATACCAAAAGCTTTAAAAATATGTTTTTTGACTCAAACTTCACTTCAGGGCATTTGTTCACTGGACATCATCTGACAAGAGTAGAAATGAAACGTTGATCATAGCAAGTTTAAAATCTGGAAATAGTCTGAATGTCTAACAGGAGATTGCTGAAATGGGTTACTGTAATATATATGTTATAGACCACCTAGTCCTAATATCAGTTGTAAAAGACCATCATATGAAAAGGAGCTAAGTAATGCAAAGAACTTGCACAATTGTATTAGTCCCATGGTTTTTGGTGAAAAAATAAGGAAAAGCCTGTTGTTGTTAGGTGCTGTCAAGTGGGGTCTGACTCATAGTGACCCTATGTACAATAGAACAAAACACTACCCAATACTGTGCTATGCCTGACACTATGTCAGTGTTTCTCTGCTATTCTTAGAGTTTTCAGTGGGCGATTATTTTGGGAGTGGGCTGCCAGGTCCTTCTCTCATTTTTTGTGGTGCTGGGGATTGAACCCTGGGCCTCAAGGAGTAGAGAGCAGCACTCTACCAACTGAGCTAAACCCCAGTCCAAGGAAAAGCATACATATACGAAAATAATATTATAATACTTACCTTTGAAGAGTAGTAGTATAGATTTTATTATTTGTATTTTTAAATTTTTTATAATAAAAGTATTATTTTATAATTTGAAAATAAAAGCAATTAATAGTAATAATAAAAAAGTTTAATAATACCAGTCAGCTACTTAGGAAAATTCTACCAGGACTAAGACCCTATATTGCTTGTCTCCCTATTTTAATTACCTAGTAGAATCCTACTTCCTTTGCTGTTGTCAGAATCTTTAAGAAGGAGCTGACCTTTTTTTTTCTCTGTGCCCTCATAACACAAGGAACTTTTTAATCATTTGCCCCAGGCCACTATCAAAGCATCTTCAGTTGGGAAGTAACTCAAGGTCTTTCTAGGGGCAATGCTAAGAGGAGGTCTGTGAAGGACCTGCAGATAAAAGTAAACCAGTAACGTGGGACAATGATAGGCCCTACTGGAGCTGCAAGGCTCCCTGTCCTCCCTTCCTACAGCTAGGCAGCCAGTGGAAGCCTGTTACTTCTGTCTCTGATGTCTGTCTCTGATGCCTTTACATTAAATGGATCGTGGGGTGGATAGTACCTCTTTTTTGAACCACAAAAGTGATATAACTCTAGCCTGCTTCTTCCCCTGGGTAGTTTTAACTTTATCTTGTTGTTGTTGTTAGGTGCCGTCGAGTTGGTATCCAACTCATAGCGACCCTCATAGGGTTTTCAATGGCTGACTATTTCGGGATTGCCTTGGGAGTGGATTGCCAGGTCCTTCTCCCATTTTTGCGGTGCTGGGAACTAAACTCGGGACCTCACAGACTGCAGCGCAGTGCTCTACCAACTGAGCTAAATCCCAGCCGAACTTTATTTTACAGAGTTTAAAATGAAGGAAAAAATAGATGCCTTTAGAATATCTACTATGTTTTTGTTTGTTTGTTTTAAAAAATAAAGGTAAATAGTTCATTCTTTGCTGTTTACTTTGGTAAGATAATAAATGTTGTTGGGTTCTTCCAGAGCTTACATTGGAAGAAATGAGGTGACTGTCACCTCTCTGAGCCCATGCACAGGAATTTAAAATGCTGATATATTTTCCATTTGTTGTTTGGCCTGCCTTTTCTGAGTCAAAGGCTTAATGGAAGAAAAGCCAGCTAGCTGTATGTGTTGAATGTCAATTTTGGATGAGTCAGCATCCCTGCATCTTGGTTTAATTGTGTGTAAAACAGAAGTCATAATACCTTTCTTAGTGTTTAGATAACATGAGTGTAGCACGTTCTCTGGCACATTACAAAACACTAAAATTTGGTAACAATACCATTAATTAGGATGACGCATTGCAGCCATGTAAAATCCAATTCAAAATGGCTTATGTAATAAAGGAAATCTGTTGGCTGACACATCTGAAGAGATTGGAGGGGGAAGGGGCTTCAGGCAAGATTTGCCCCCCCTTCTCAATAGTGGCACTGAGGAAAATGTTTCTCTATGTCTCCTTTCCTACTTCTCTCTGCTCCTCTCAGGGTTGAGATTCTGCTTTTTTGACTGTTGTAGTTCCAGATCCCAGAGTATCACTTTTGGTCCTGTAGGGAACTAAAGAAAAGGTCCCTTCTAGTAGAAAGGTTGACCAGAAGGGGCAGAAGCAGACAAGAGGTTTTCCTTTACTTCAGCCTCCAACATCTTTTCATGTTCCTCTGTCTCTGATTGAGTTCCATGTTCATAACAAACATGGTGGTCTTGGGAAGTGGGATATGTTAACCAGCTTGGGTCAAACATGTTCCATCCCTTGGATTGAGATTGAGTTGAATCTCACCCAAGCTACCCAGTTGAGTGTGTTGAAGAGGTGGTTTCCTAAAGGGAATTTGGTGATAAAGGAAATCTGATACTCCTGAAAGGACAAGAATAGATGCTAAATTGCAAACAACAGATATTTATCTCCATGGGTTTAATTTGTGTTCCCTGATAAATAATGGTGGTGAGCAATTTTTATATGCTTATTGGTTTTTCCTCTTTTGTAAGGTGACTGTTCAATCAATTTGCTTATTTTTAAAATAATCGTGTTGCCTTTTTCCCTTATTGGTTTGTAGGAGTTCTTTTTGTATTTTAGATATGAACATTTTGCCAGTGATATGTGTTGCAAATACCTTCTCCCATCTGTGGCTTGCCTTGTCACTCTCTTAATGGAGTCTTTTGATGAACAGAAGTTTTTAATATGGATAAAGTCTAATTTATAAGTTTTATCCCTATAGTTGGTAGTTTTTATGTCCTGGTTAAAAACTCCTGCTCAAACTCAGACTATCATCTGATACACACGTGCGCGCACGTGCACACTTGTGTGTGAGTGTATGTGTGTGTATTTTTCAATTTTTATTTATTTTATTATTATTTTCTTGCAGTATTGGGGATTGAACCAGGGCCTTGTGCCTTGAGAGAGACCCAGCAACCCATTCCCCAAAAACAATCAGCCATTGAAAACCCTATGAATAGTAGAGAAACACTAACAATACTGTTCGTCTGTTGTGCATAGGGTCGCTATGAGTAGGATACCACCTTGACAGTACCTAACAACAACAATTTATTTCTGCTGAGTTTAGATAATAGATCCTATATGATTTCAGTCTTTTGAAATCTGAGACATTTTATGCTACATAATATAGTGTATCTTGGTAAACATTCCTTTTATATTTGTTGGGTTAAATATCAATCAGGTCAAGTAGGTTGACAATTTTGTTAAAATATTCCATGTCTTTATTAAAATTTCACTCACTGGTTCTTTCAGTTACAAATGAGTGATATTAAAATTTTTGATTATGATTGTGAGTTTGTTTAGTCTTGTTGCTGTTTGCTTCAAGTATTTTGAAACCCTCTTAATTATACTGTTGTACCTTTTATCATTAAGAAATGTTCCTCTTCATGGATGGGTATAATCCAAAAGAGAGGAAAGCAGGAACTCATAGAGATTTGTATATACATATCCACTGGAACATTATTCCCTATAGCCAAAGGGTTGAAGTAGGCAGGCATCATGGTCAGATGAATAAATAAACTGCAGCGTATATATGCAATAGAAGATTGTTCGCTGTTTGGAAAGAAGGAAATTCTGACGTGCTGTAACATAGATGAACTTGAGGACATTATGCTAAGTGAAACATGCCAGTCACAAAAAGACAAATACTGTCTGTTTTCAGGAATAGGAGGTATGTACAGTAGTCAAATCCACAGAAACAGATAGTAGCATGGTAATTACCAGCCTAAGGGTGCAGAGTAGCCATTGAGGTAGATAAAGAAGTTCTGGAAATGCATGTTTGTGGTGAGCTGTACCACAAAGTACATGTACTTAATGGCACAGAACTGTATACTTCAAAATGATTATAATAGCAAACTTTCTTATGTGTACATCACCACAACATGAGAGATTTAAGAACTTTAAAATAGTATGCTTTATCTCTACTCTGTCTTATTATTGCTATAGATTTCACTTTTATATGTTATAAATTCTCCACAATGCAATGTTGTCATTTTTGCTTTATAAAAGACCAAGAGAAGAAAATATTGTTTTATCTACTCTCATATGTGCCATTCCTGGCACTGTTTTATAGATCAGAGTTTCCATTGTATTATTTCTCTTTGGGAGGAAAACTTGACTTTAGCATTTTCTGTACTGTAGATCTAAGGGCAACAAATTCTTTCATTTTTTATTTGCTTGAAAATGTCTTTAGTAGCCTTGTTTTTGGAAAGATTTTTTTTCTATACATGAAATTCTTAATTAACTTTTTATTTGCTTGGGTATCAAACCCAAGGCCTCACTCATGCTAATTAATTAATATTTTTAACACTTTAAAGAATTCATTCCATTTTCCTTTACCCTCCATTGTTTTTTGATGAAAAGTTACTGTTATTATCATATGTATATATAGCCATTTTTTTTCTTTGACTGCTTTGAGAATTATTTATTTATTTGGTGGGCTTTTATTCTTTTTTCTTTTTCTTTATCTTTCTTTTTTTTTTTTTTTTTTTTTTTTTTTTTTTTTTTTTTTTTTTTTTTTTTTTTTTTTTTTTTTTTTTTTTTTTTTTTTTTTTTTTTTTTTTTTTTTTTTTTTTTTTTTTTTTTTTTTTTTTTTTTTTTTTTTTGTTTGTTTGTTTGTTTGTTTGAGAGGATCTGACTGTGTAGCCCATGCTGGCCACAAATTCATGATCTTCCTGCCACCACCTCTTATGTGCTAGAATTATAGGCATAATCACCATACCCTTTTGGTTTTGGCTTTAATAGCTTGGCTATGATTTACCTAAATGTGTATTTTCTTCATATTTACCTTGCTTGAAGTTTGCCAAAATTTTTGGATATGTAGGTTAATTTATTTCATCAGATTATAATGTTTCTGATCATAATTTCTTCCAATCACTTTTCTACCTCATTTTCTTCCTCCTCTCTTTCAGAGATTCCAATTTCATGTATTTTAGACCACTTGGGTTTTTTTTTCCTAAATGTAATTAAGCTTCTGTTTTTTAAAAAAATTGTTTCCTATCAGTGTAATTTCCAAAAATTTTATTTTACTTATTGTTATTTATTTATTTACTTACTTACTTATAGACAGGGTGTCACTAAGTTGCACAGGCTGCCTCTGGCTTCAAACTTCCGATCCTCCTGCCTCAGCCTCCCAAGTCACTGGGATTATAAGTGTAAGCCACAGCACCTGGCAAGTGCGAGCAATCTCTATCATTTTGGTTTTAAGTTCATTTACCCTTTATTCTGCATAGTGCAACTTGTTTTAATCTCGTTTGGTGAATTTTTTCATTTCATATTTTATAGCTTTCAATTAGGGAATTTCTGTGTGGTTCTTTAAAAATATTTGTTCAGATATTCTATGTTCTCTCAGTATACCTATATTTTTCTTTAAATCCTTGCATATGAGCTGTTTTAAACTTCTTGTCTGCTAATTCCAATATTTTCTTTATCTTTGCTTCTTTTCATTTTGACTTCTATTTCTCTTGACTGTGAGTCATTTTATATGTTTAGGTTTTATGCTGCACATTGTGGATAATATATTGAAAGGAGTCTGGTGTATGTTGTTTTCTTTTAAAGAATTTTGAATTTTGCTTGGGCAGATAGTTAAATTATTAGAAGAAACTCCTTGATTCTGTCAGGCTTGATTTTATAGTGCATTTATTTTTGTTTTCCCCTTACTGTAAGGGCATAAGCTTTATTACAGGGTATGGTCTTTACTCCTAGGAGACAGACTTTCTGGGTTCCTGAATGAATGTTATAGATACTCAGAGAAGCCTCTGTCTTCTGGCTCAGCCAATGTATCCAAGCACTTTTCAGGCTTCACTACCGTCTTTCAGTCCTCACTCTTCCCAGAGCCTCTCTTTGCTCAGCAGGGAAAATTTCATTCTGCACACACAGCCCTGCCTTTGGCCAGGGGCCTGAGGGGAATCTCCACCCGGTGATCCGAGGCCCCTATTTTACAATGATTATTCTTGTTGTTGTTAGGTGCTGTTGAGTTGTGTCCGACTCATAGTGACCCTTATAGGGTTTTCAATGGCTGACTGTTTTGGGATTGCCTCAGGAGTGGACTGCCACATCCTTCTCCCACTTTTTTTTTTTTAATGGTGCTGGGATTTGAACTTGGGACCTCAGAGACTGCAGAGCAGTGCTCTACCAACTGAGCTAAATCCCAGCCCTTACATTAGGATGTGGCTTTTTAAATCCCAAAACCTTGTGTCATAAAACTCAGTCAACTCAGCGGGAATGAACTTTGACACCTGCTTCGTTGATGCAGTGAGCCTACCACTCTTTGTCTCTCTTCCACAATTTTATTGTTGCTGTTCTGAAAAGTACCTCAGGCAGGAACCCAAGGTGAACATGGGTTTACTTCAGTCACCCCTCACAAATTCCATTCTGTGGTTCACATTGTCTAATGTGGGAAAACAGTAGTTTTATGCATTCTGTCCAGCTTTAGTTATTTATAGGAGGAGAATAAGTGTAATACTGTTATGCTATCATGTCTAGAAGCAACTGCTACTCCAGTTTTAAATGAATTATAATTTCTTTGATTTTTGCACCTTTTGTCAACACCATTTTTTTGTCTCTATAGTTACACTCACACGCTTTAGATAAAGTCGAAAGTCATTAATGTTTGCTTATATTTCAGTGTTGCAACATTTTGATATGCAAGATTACCTTTTAAAATTACAGATTCTTTTGGATATGGGGTGGAACCTATGATTATGCATTTTTCAGCAAGTGCATAAGTATGTTACACTTGGTCTGAGTTCCCCACCTTTCAAAATACCATCTAGGTTATGTTGGATAATAGCTTATTTGTTCAAATAAGATTTCTCTGTAACCAAGACCATATTATTGATAGAGAAACTTCATGGAGTTTCATACATTTTATTTCCTCAGAGTAAAATATTATTTGAGCTTCTTCCTTATTAATATTAGCTGCCCTAAACAAAGCCTGCAGCTGTAGCACTGTGGCTTCCCATCCCGTCAGACCTCGGAAGATAAACAGGGTCGGGCCTGGTTAGTACTTGGATGGGAAACCGCCTGGGAACACCAGGTGCTGTAGGCTTGGGAGAAGGACCCAGAAACCCACTTCCAAAAATCAATCTGCCATTGAAAACCCTATGAACAGCAGAGAAACACTGGCAATAGTGTTTTGCCTGTTGTACATAGAGTTGCTATGAGTCAGACACTGACTTGATGGCACCGAACAACAACCCTTAACAACTGAAGTGTAATTAGGATTTATTTCATAAATTCACAGATTATTCTCCCCTACTAATCTTAGGTACAGAACACATAACTTAAAACTGATATAAAAATATAGGACACATGCAAGTATTTAATGGTGACATTATAAATCGGATTTAATTTTGTTTCTTATGGTAAAGACTAAAATGGTAAGAGTTTGGAAGTCTCCTGCATTTAATGTTTACACATTGTCTTCCACAGGAGTATCTTGCTCTAGGCTCTGGTATGATTCTCTGTAACTTGGTTTGATAGAAGGAATCCATAAGGTTGTTTGATTACTTGTTTCTTGTGTAACTTCTGAAGCAAATTTCTCTTCTGCAGTGGAGACATTTGCTGTCCTTTTCAAGGGAAGTTATGTCCTTGTTATGTACTCAATTTTGGATCTGTCTTGTTTGAAATATGCAAGCACTGAGCTTTATCTATATGAATCCAGCCTAGTGATAATACAGAAAAATGGACAGATATGGCTTATTATCACTATTCCCAAAACAGTTTCCAGTTTTCTTAAATAATGAAAGTCAGTGTAGCCCAGGGAAACATTAAGTAGGCCTCATCAAATAATACTGTCTCTAAAAAGTCACCATTTAAATTATAGTCTTCACATAATTAGCACTTATTTGCTTAGCAAACAGTTTTCTCAATGGATAATCAATTCCTGAGAGATAGCGAAAGAAAAAATGATGGAAATAGTAATTTGCCTTTGATGATAATCTGTATTTTCTGAATCTGGTTAATGAGGACCTGAGCCATATACTGGAGTGATTTCCTTTTTGCCAAAATATGGCAAAATCATTGTAACTGATATCTCCTGTAGTCATCACTACTGGCCATGTTTTTGACATTTACTCAGAGGATACTGCATACTTACGTGTCAGACATTGGATCAGGAAGTTGAGAGCTGGGACTGAGCCTGTCTCATTCACCATTGTATCTCTTCTGTTAAGTAAATGCCCAAGAAACTTCTTTTGAATAGAAGAATAACTGAAAGTCTTAGCCTTTGAGGAGTATTGATTGAGGGATAGAAATGTAAATGAAGTATCTTTATGAAATTTTAGGTATTTTCTGTTAGATCTAGGTACACAGTGCTGTGTGGTTAAGCCAGCTGACACAACTAGATTTGAAAAGGAAGTTGTTTCTCTAGTGCAGTAATTCATACAGGTGAAAGATCCTTGATTTAAGAAAATTAAATGTACTCACTAAATTAAGTAAATTAGGGGAAAATTGGGGCTCTGTCCTTGGGGAAGTGGTTGGGTCTAGAGCATCTTGTGGTGCCACAGAAAGAAAGTGATAAAACAACGATAAAAATGATGAGGATATGTTAACAGAACACGTGAGCTAATCCAAAAGAGCTTGCAAAGACCAAAACTGGAACAGTTTGAATAACAAAATAATGATAGCATTGGATATAACTCAAGGGATAAAATAAATATTCATAAGTATATAGTGGCAGTTGAGTAAGAAATAAAGGGACAATTCTTTCTTATAAAATAATTTCAACTAATACATGTAGAAAGAATGAGGAACATAAAAAAATCACCATTAGAACTTCATAGTAATAGCCATTGCAGTAAGATCCACTGATGGATACTAAGAGCAATGGAGAAACAAGATTCTTGCATGATATTTATCAGAATAAATGGATAATATTTATGAATTACAAATAAATTGTCTACAAAAGTGGGAAATCGAGGAACACTCAAGCCTAACAAAGCAATGAAAATGAGTATCAACTAACAACTGTGATGGACGATCTCATGGTTCCCATGCTGTCTGTAGTGTTCTCAAATGTAGAGAACCTCAGTCTAATCATGAGAAGTCACTAGACAAACTTAGATTGGGAGATGCTCTAAAAAACTGACTAGGACTCTTGGAGGTAAGGAGACTTGATAACTAAATGCAAAATGGGATACTGAGTTGGATCCTGGAATAGAAAAAAGTAAGAGGCTGGTAAACCCTGAATAAAGTCTATGAATTGGTTAATAGCATTGTGCTGATGTTAATGTCTTGGTCTTAGTAATTGCACTACTATGGTTATGTAAGATGTTAATGTTACAGGATGCTGAATGAAGGGTATTTTGGAATTCTTTACCCTTTTTGACACTCTTCTGTAAGTCTAAAACTCTTTCAAAGTATAGGTAAAACATTATATCCTCTGCCATTGAGCTTGTTTTGTTTCTTTGGGAGCAAATCCTCACTTTGTACTTATAAAATTGCTCTTTGCTATTACAGTGGGAACAAGTCTAATGTGGATAGCAGCAGGTAGATGACCTGGAGGAAAAACTTGCAAGTGATTAAAGCATGTATGAGTGTCAAATCTCATTAATGAAGCATCTGTTTGGTGTCTGGGGTTTCATTAGTCTGTTAAGGCAGAGGCAGTGCTCCTAAAGCCATTGGGTAGCCACTCAGGAAAAGAGCAGTTCAACATCTAGCATTCTAAATGCTTTCTCAGTCTTCTGTGGAAGAATTGGTAAATCCTTAAACATAGACCAGAATTTACTCATGCTGATGGTCTGTCTTATGATGAAGCATTTTAAATTCGTCCTTAATCAAGGAACTAATGAATCAATCATTTTGATTAAATTAGGAAATTTTTACTGAGCAATTACTATGTGCCTGGTACTTTTCAAATCCAATTTAAACATAAGCAAAAACTTCACGGTAGTGTTCTCAATTAACAGGTGAGGAAATTAACATTTGGAGAGATACGTTGCTCAAAAACACAAGTTTGGCAGTTTTATTTGCAGGTGGTAAAATATTCTAAAAACTTCAAATTCACCTATTAAATTAGGCAAAAGGAACAATGGCAATATACCAGGGTATATACAGATTCAGAAAGTCTCAATTTCAAATTAAATGAGGCAGCTGGGACAATTACCCAGGTTGTTAGAATCTAAGCCTAATGATTCTTCTACCATATTAGATGACTTGGATCAGTGGGTAAAATGTGAATGGGCAAATGAGAGGCAGGAATGTGGTTATGTTGGAAATAGACTGGATTCTTAATGACTGGTGATTTGAAGACTTTTTACTAATCATCAACTGATTTTTGTTATTGTTGTTGAACATGGGATTTTCTTCAAAGAAATTCATCAGCTATCTATCTTCAAGTGCAAATGATAAACTAATATCTACACTTTGCTGGTGATTCGTTCCCAGAATTTCTTTCCTTCACTAAGAATGGACTTGAGATAGTATGGGTGCTTCAGCAATGCATAGTGCCCCACACCCCTCTGCCTGCCTGCCAGCTCTGGTCTAAGTCCTCCTTTCCTTCTGAAATGTTCTAGGTTCTAGAAGAGGGTGAGGGAGGTATTTCATTAGAAGGTGGTAGGGGTCTTTCATTAGAAGTTCCTCTTCTGACTTTCTGCTTTGCTGGGACTTAGCCATGTTTTCATAAAGAGGATGCAGATGCAGGTCATAGATAGATCCCTATCAGTCTTTGTGATTTCCATGTCTTCAGTGCCTCTCATTCACAAGAGAGAAGTAAGAAGTCAGAGAAGCCAAGAACAGACTAAGTGAACACTTAATATTGAACCACTAAATTTGTCATGCAAACTCTAAAAGTTGAAGAAAAATTACCTTGCTCTGATAAACTGGGCAATTCATGTGCTGAGCAGAGTATCAAGAATTCTAGTTTAGATGTTAGATTAAGGCAAATTTGCAGAATACTTGGGTTGTCTTTTATGCAGCAGACATTAAATGGAAATCAAAAAGCTTTATTTCATTTCTAGTCAATACCATGGTTTTCATGTGTTCCAAAAGTCACACCAGGAAGAGAGTGCTTTGATCAGTAAACATTTATTGATTAAAACATTTTTCAAGCATTGTGTAAGGCGCTAGATCAAAAAATAACAACAACAACAACAACAAAAAAGGAAGATATAGCATCCACTCCCAGAAAGCCCATAATCCAATGAGAGAAACAAACAATGAGGAAGTCCAGTAGAATGCCCTAGTGCTAGGATGAAATATATATGATATATATGATGGTTTTGGTAACACAGAGGACAGAGTGACTGTCTCTAGAGGTGGGATGTAGTTGATACAAGGACAAGGGATTCATGGGAGTTAATAGCTCACAGGTTGGACTTTCCCTGGCCTGACTAGAGTTGAGGTTTCTCATTAGTAGTGTCTCCTCAAGGCAATATAGGCTAGAAAGCAGTTTCCTGGATGGGGAACAAATTTTTTAGAATTAATTTGAAGATCAAATTAATTCTGTGAAAGCAAGTAAGAATCATAAAGGAAACCAGAAAATTCAAGGACAGCTAGGGTGTTGGTCACCTTTGTGGGGATAACTTAAACATTGATAAGACATGAGTAATGAATACAGTCCTGCAGTGCAGGCTTGATCACCTCTATTATCTATTTTCTTTGAGACAAATTGTGTGATATATCTGTACACGTGAAATGCCAGAAGATAGAGACATATCGTATCTGAGCTTGCTTCAAAAAGTACCTCTTGAGTATGCTTTAATGAAGAGATCCAGAAACAGCATGAAAAAAAATCTACACCTAACTATGCCTGGTAGCAAATTATTTTCAATAAACTAACTTCCTTTCTTGAGTGCTGGCTCACTCTTATGTGTGTTCTGTACTCGACATGGTGCTTATATAAATTGTATTACAGTAAATTAAATCCATCAAACACTTATTGAAGGCTTAGTGTGCACCAGGCACATAGTCTGTGGGATACCAAATGGATCTGGAAAACTTTTAGTTATCACAAAGTCAAGAGATTTTTTAAGAAATAATTCATACACACACAGCAACAGAGAAAAGTATAGATTTTTGACTAGTACCTGTAGCTAGCTGAAATAAATTCTTATGTCAACAGCTGGCTTCAGACTTTCTCTTAAGGAGGAAATTGTTTAGGAAATACCTTGATAAAGGGCTTGAATAGAGAAGCGAGGCACTGAAATGATGGTTTAGTAGGGGGTAAAACAACAAAAGGCATAAAAATCTTATTAGATATGAGGAGAGCATTAATGGAATAGGGAAGTCAGCAAGAGAGGAGCAATATGATAGAGTGCCCCAGTGCATGGGACATCTCATTTCAGTTGTAAGTCTTTGTGTTGTGGAGAAGTAATTGTCTTTATGTTATTGTTAGGTGCCATCAAGTCGGTGTCTGACTCATAGCGACCCTACGTACAAACAAGTGAAACACTATTGTCAGTGCTTCTCTGCTGTTCACAGAGTTTTCAATGGCAGATTGAATTTTGGGAGTGGGTTGCTGGGTCTGTCTCCCAAGCCTACAGCACCTGCTATTCCCAGGCGGTCTCCCATCCAAGTACTAACCAGGCATGACCCTGCTTAGCTTTTGAGATTTGTTGGGATCAGATGCCACAGTGCTATAGCTGCAGGCTAAACCTTCTGTAAACTCTGCTATACTTATGAAGGCTGTGGGTGTGTGGGTGAGTATGCACATGGCAGGGTGGATAGAGAATGAGAACCATGGAAAGGGACTGTATTCCATGTTCTTTATTTGCCCCCAGGATACAGAAATGACAGGACCATTAGGCAAGTCCATCTCTAAACTGAATGAATTCTGTAAAACTATTGTAGAGGTGACCTATACCCCCACCTTGAACCTTCAACTTAAAGATGTCTTTGGGAAACTACTGGGCATAATGAATCCATCTTATGTAGATCCCTAGGTAGCATTCTGTATTATTGCCTTCACAGCCCATGATACTGCGTGCAAAAATCAGGTTGTCTGTCACTTTATTATTTCCCATATTTTGTGTTCTTCCCATCCTCCCCAACACTACTCTTTGGATATAGACATCTTAAGAGTGACACCTGGCCTCTCTTCTTCCCTACTGTAGTCTCAGTGGCTGGCACAGTACTTAGAACAACAGTAGGCACGGGGTAGGTATTTGTTGAGTGAAAGAATCTTCAAACTACTTGGATTACATACAACTCACAACTGATGTTCTTTGAAATTCTACTGTACTTGTAACCAGTAACACAGTTTTGCCCTTCATTAGACTACACTCCTTCTCAAGTTATTAAAGTCAGTGATTATATCTTGTACCCAGTAGTTTATTAAGCCATTTTGAAGTAAAAAATGAGATGCTGATACTTTCATCACTATTAATTAGAAAATGCTTTTTCTACCCCTCTTTATCCCTTAACTCCTGATTATTTCTATCAATATCAGCATGTAAATTTTTGTTCCCATCAAAATAGTGGAAGAGTTGGAAATGCTAGTTTATTTAAGTGGGTAGAGATTCCATTTTGAAGAGTATCAGTAGGTGAGGGGGGTGGGTGTGGGAAATTGGTGTGGTTTTCCATATGAGAAGAGTTTTGCCCACAGTGTTTTGCTCTTTCTTTGTTAAGTATTGAGTGAAAAGATTCTTGGTGAAGACAGCCAAAGACCCTACACAAGGATAAGATCCACACAGGAATGGAATAATTCACCATTGTGCCATTTTGACTTGGGAATGAAGGCTCGTATTTGAGAGCTCCCACAGACATTTTTCCTCCCAGTTTTGAACATTGTCTTACTGGAGATCCATATCTTTGTATGGAGTTCAGCCACTCAGTTTTTGAGAATGGAATACTCTTCACTGAACCTGCAGTTTTATAGTCTCTTCTCAACTTTACTTGCTATTTCAGATCTCTTGTCAAATAATATACAGAATGCTGGGTTAAATTTGAATTTCAGGTATACAATGAATAATTTTTAGTGTAAGTATGTCCCCAGCAATATTTTGGACATACTCACACTGAAATTATTTATTTGGTATCTAAAATTCAAATTTAACTTGTTTTTCTTTGGTAAACCTGGCAACATGACTTAGGGAAAACATCATTTGAGACTGAGATGCTGAAATTTCCAATTTAGGATGTTTGTAGGGAAGATGACAATATGAAGCTATCTCATGCAGGGAAGAAAGCATGGAGCCAGTGCAGTGTGCCACCCAGCAAGACTTGAACTTCTTTTCCAGGATTTTTCTTTTCAAAACACGTGCCACAGTAATTTCCTAGATTGGAGTAATAAATTTCAGATCTTTTAATACCATGTACTGTAATTAGCTGGATAATAATCTGTAATTATCCAGGGGAAGTGAGCCCATGTATAAATTATTAGAGTTATAAACTATGCTATTTCAGCAGAGGAACTTTTGGCCTTTCTTATCAGTCATGGCATTCAAAATACTCTGATGGGTGTTTGGTTCTCTCTGCTGGCCCATCAGTCTTCTGTCTCCATACTCCTCCACCTCTCTACTTTCTTGGCAGAGACCTGGCAGGTGAGGCAAGATCTTCCATGTCAGTAGATGGCACAGAGCCCAGCCCAGGTATATAGAAAGCCATGTGAGTTCTCCGAAGCAGAAAGCCAGGTAGGAAATTCCAGAGATATGTACCCACAGCAATGCAGCCTGGACATGGGGAACTCGTCAGGTGGAAAGTGGAGGGCATTGAGTATAAACGGTCGTATGGCACAAATCACTTCCCACAGATATCTCCAGAGGGACGTGTTTTCTACACATAGCACCTCCATCCAGAAATAGCCATTGCCAGAGCTGTGAAAAGAGAAGTTTACCATTAGAGTTCACATTGTTTTTTAATCTCCCTGATTACCTTCTCTTTCCTATAATGGACTTGTCTGCTTAATTGCAAACAGCTTACTCACTTTCATTCTCTACAGCATTTGTATTTTAAAAGTGTTCTGAAAGGAATTTTTTTGAGCTTTTGTCCAAGAAACAAGTCTCTATTAATGATATTTCAAACACCATGGAGACTGTTGAGATATTCTAGAAAGTGGGAACTTTCTGGTGTTCCTTGATTCGTGTCACATGAAAATATTCATATAAGGCAAGTCGTATTTTGATCTTGATACTAAATGTGTCAGAATAAATATGGGAAAAGCCCAACACAGAGACAAATGTTTCTAGTACCTGCACCTCTGGGCTGCTGACAGGTGGATTCTTGGTCTGACTGAGGGGTCAGACATATGGGCATTGGAGAATCTTTCACATCTCTGGGCCTAATAGCCTTTCAGATATTCATTGTTAAAGGATTTTATTGTCTGATTTATATATTCGACACAAGAAGGGGAAACAATCAGTAATGGTTATATTTCTTGAATGCCAATTATGTACCAGTTTAATCCTCATAATTTTATATCCCCATTAAAATAGGATTGGGCATTTTTACATTTTAGCAGACTGAGGGTGATTGAAGTTAATGATTTGCTGAAGTTAGCAAGTAATGGAGCCAGAATGTGAGCTCATGCCTGCTTGTCCATTTTATGGCATCTCATCATTTCCCTATCATGTCAAAAGTGGCCCTGGTACGGCACTGGCAAAGAACTGGCCTCTTTTTAAAGTTTAGAGTTTGGCAGGACTATGAAGATTATTTGCCTGCAGCTGTAGCCCTGTGGCATCTGATCCCGTCAGATCTCTGAAGCTAAGCAGGGTTGGGCCTGGTTAGTACTTGGATGGGAGACCACCTGGGAACACCAGGTGCTGTAGGCTTGGGAGAAGGACCCGGCAACCCACTCCCAAAAATCAATCTGCCATTGAAAACCCTATGAACAACAGAGAAGCACTGATGATAGTGTTTCCCCTGTTGTACGCAGGGTCGAGGGCACCTAACAACAACAACAACAACAAATGAAGATTATTTAGTTTAAATGATCACATTTTGAAAGTTGGGAATCTGAAGCCAGGGTTCTAAGTTACTTGTCTCTCAACTGGTTAGATGCAAAATTAGAATCAGAACTGATTATTTTCAATCAGTACTATTTCCTTTAATTTTTTCCACTTAAATTGCATGTTTTTTTTCCCTCCCAATCCCAGCAATAGCATAGAAGCCCCATTCTGTCTATCCCAAACTAGTTTCTAGTAGGCTAAGAGTATGGATGCCCTTGTCAAAGCAAGTGATACCAAGGGCTCCCAAACCCAGAGCACAAATGCGCCTGCCAAACCAATGGAAGCAAGCAGTGCACTCGCCCCAGTGCTGCATCAGTCAGCATGACTTTGCAATGCAAACTGCATCCTTGAAACTCAGAGTCTGAAGGGAGGTGAGTATGAGGGAGTGAAGTGGAAATTGATTCCTATTAGCTCAACCTTTCAACATTAAACAGAGACCAAAAGAGACATGGTTCCAACATTTCACCACATGTATTTCTTCTTGCACAGTCTAAGTGGAGAATGCCACATAAATGGGTCACTGAGAGGTGCTGCAATTTGATTTTTCTCTGATCAAAATAAGAAACAAACTAGTATGATCTTACTTCTATTCACTTGTGAAGGTTTACAGCAGTTAAAGTATTTTTACTTCTATGTATTAAGGTTAAAAACATTATCTATTTTCATAAAATACAAGAGCTACCAATTTCACCATCGAGTACAAGTAAAAATCAGGATTCTTTTTTTAAATTAGTCCGAAGTGGCATTTAGGAACTTAGTTGTAAGCTGCTGCACTGATACCACGACAAACCAAAGTGTAGCGTTGGGTCTGGTTTTGTTTTGGTTTTCTTTTTAGAATCTAATGCTCATGGATTAAGTTCTGGAAATGTTTCAATTGTAAGGCAGGGATCTGTTTGGATTCCACCATGGGTAAGCTCTTTGGGCTGGATGTTGGAGGGTGAGGCCCATTTTGCCGGATCCATGTTGACTACCTAGTAGTCATCAAGGTAAAAAAATCCATCATCTTCTCCTTGCTGTTCTATTACCTGAAAATATACTCAGTACCTCAAGTTACCTCCAATTCCACCAAATCCTTTCACATATTGAGATCTTCCTTGTAAGTCACATTACCCATGATAATTTCTAATGTAGCTCCAAATTTTTTATAGCTGTTAGCAAATTATTTTTAGAGGGGCATTCTCTCAATCAGCTCATGTTTCTGTCCTGTCTCTTTGTCTGTGAAGTGAGATTTATCCTTTTCATGTTCTGGAGTTAAAAATACAGAGTTTTCTCCACTTGTATGTCTTGGCAATGAAGAACATATCTCATTATATTCAGATTTCCATAAACTATTAGAATCTCTCTATCTCCTATTTCCAAAGCCTTTAGTATATCTTCAGTTCCAAAGCAGCACTCGCCTGTGTCCTGACCAATTTCATCAAAGTATTGTACTATTAATTTCTTTTTTTTAACGAATTTCACATTGGACAGGACTTGCTTCAGTAGGTAACTCAATAGTTTGGGTGAATCCATTTCTTCCACCATAGGATATATGAACTAATTTAAAAACTTTTGATTGCAACTTCTGATCAAACATATCAGATTGATTTAGTTCAGTTTTAAAGTCAGCTGATTCAGCTAGTATGAGACCAGGCACATTCACTTTATCTCCAGAAATAAACAGCTGCACAGTAGCTTCAGCTACTTTTTGAATAGAGCCATGTTGCTTTTACACTCTTAAATGGGCAAAATGCAAGGCTGACTGCCTCTACCTTGTTTCTTTGGGAGATCCACAGTGAATTTGTGCAAGACTTCTCTTGTGTTCCCTTGGAGTGTGCCAAAAAGAGCACCACGCCATCTGTTACAATGAAGCCAAACTTGCTTTCATCTGAAAGTAGTATTATAAGAGCCTCTGTATGGAATTTGTCGTCACACAAATACAAGATCCATTTATTCACTTGAAAGGTTCAAAGTCAGTGTTGACTTTCTTTTCCTTTCCTTCTTCTGTTACAATAGTTCCACAGTAAACAACCAGACCTTCTGGATGTACTTTATTATAAAGTTTGAGTCTCTAGTGAACATTTGTAATGCCTCCCAGGGCTGAAAGACAGTATACTTGTGACTCAGTGTTAGATGCAGCTCCAAATTCATCTGCTAACATTTTTGCCACATGTGGAATCTGGTCTTTGGGAGGAATGATCAATGATATCATGCTGCTGCCACTGTGCAGGCTGCCACCAAGCTCTTCATGAGCTTCTTGATCTTCCAGATCTCCACATTCCTGTCGGCAGCACTGGAGTCGACCACCATCTTCTTGCCGCCTCCTCCTCCCTGAGGGTCTAGATGTGGGCCTCAGCAGCTGCTGCTCCCCCGCAGCAGCTCTAACGTAGAACATGGGCTCCCTCTCTCTAGGTAGCTGTTTAAGTCCACTCACATGAGCCCTGGGTCATGGTTTCCTCTACCAGCCACTGAGCGGAAAGGAGGGGGCCAGTGCAGACTAATCGACGGTATGCCCTCATTGCTACTTCCTATTGGTTCTTCCCATCCACGTGCCTACAACAGACCCACTGATTGGCCACAGCTTGGACCACGCTGCCTGGTTAGGTAAAGACTGGGGCAGCGGGAGTTGTGCTCTTCCTTCCTGCCAGGCGGGCTGAGAGGAGGAAGTGTCCCTGTGGCCTTGTCCCGCTGGGTTCAATTCCAAGATGGGTTTTGATTTAGATTTGGCTGTTTGTGTAACCTTGAAGGAATGCCCTCAGTATGCCTGTCTTTGCGACTTCTCAACAGGTAGGAGTCAGGGGTGCTTTGTTTCCTTTTTTGCATTTCTCAGCCGCATACCAGGAATAGTGAAGAACTTGATGATGTTATTGAGGATGCTGCTGCTGCTAACTTTTAGGAGTTTTGGATGGAAGAGACATAAGTGCATCCTCCTGGTACTATGTACATAACAAGACAGTAAAGCTTTAATAATAATAATAATAATAATAATAATAATAATAATAATAGTTGTTATTATTATTATTATTATTATTATTATTTCCTTTTTGTGTCAGAGCCTTATCATGATAGATCAATTAGGTAGAAATACAAACGCCCTTTGAGAATCACATTTCTGGTATTTGGTTTTTTCGCTGCAGCCTGATTTCTTTAGGGATTGGGTTTATGTTGAAATGTATTGACTAGTGATATTTTCCATAAATATCGTTTTAACTAGACCACACAAATGTTAGGATGGGCAGAAGGATTACCTTTTCTGATTTTAAGGTTCTGTGAAGTCCTTTTACTTGGAACTCAGCCAAAGTCCCAGTCAACCTTTAAAAACTCTTAAGAGGAATATTGAAATAAGACACTCTGAATTACTGACTTCCTGCTATAGCAAAGTATGATTAGGTTGTTAGGGAAATATAAAATGCAGTCCTTTTCAGCAAAAAGTAATTGTCAAATAATTGGTGACCATGTCTGAAAAATCTTCAAATAAGTGACCAATGACTGAAGTGCAAGGTCAGAGCAGAGCGGAGAGGTCACTTTGAGCTGTTCCAGAGACTGAGTGGAAGCTTCCTGACATGTGGAGAATATGGGCTGGACCTGAAGTTCATTTAGATGTTAAAGTGCCACTGAGATTGTTAGTGTGTCTGCTACTGAGGAATAACTATGAGATCCGAAATGGCTTCGGAGGGTTGGATAAAAGGTAAGAAGCTGACCAAAAAGAATCTAAGAAGGCAATACCCGTTCTACACAGGGGAGACAGAAAGGAGAGTGTAATTTATTCTTTCAGCAAATGTTGGTTGAACACGTACCACATGTAGGAGATACCAAGGTGAGCAGAAACAGATACATCTTGATAGAGGTTCCAGAGGAACACATGCCTATTTTGGATGTGTACATATCTAAGTTTGTATTTATATTTTAGATAATGAGGAAACTTGAAATTTCAGGACACAGAAAGAGTGGGTGGAATGTAGTTAGTGTTTTTTGGACTAAGAAAGAGCGAAGGATCAGAGTGAGTGGAGCATCCAGCAATGAATACCCCAGGGGGCCCTGTATTGTTGCTGTTGTAATTACTGCTTTCAAAGCAAGTCTAACACTGGCCTTGTGTAAAGAAAGTCTTATTAGGTAAGTAGGTGGGCACATTACATGGAGTAAATAATTGTAGCCATCCTCAGATACTAGATACTTTGTCCTTCCATGGATTAAGACCACACAGGGTAAAGTAAAATGCAGCAAAAGATGCAGCATCTTTTCCTTTCTATCTTTGTCTTCTCCCACTCTCTTTCCACTTTCAGCCTTGTCCTCACTCATGCCTTCTCTAAGAAATAACTGAAAATGTAGAGACCTGTGCCATGTCCTCTATTCACAGACCTTTGCCCATTCAAATTCTCCCTACTCTATTCTGCTCTAATTTCAAGCTGTCACTTTTCTGTCCTGAATCTGGGCAGCACAACGCTCTCTCTCTGAGTGCCTTCCTGACTTTCAGCCAGAGAGCTGGTCTATTGTAACAGTAACTGCCATATTTGTGCTTAAGGGTTGAAAGTGGACGCAATTGTCTATGCAGACGGGAATTCACAGAATAATTACTGTGGGAAGCGATCACAATTTGGTAGAAAGCAGTCTTGCTGACGGCACGCCCTGCAAGATAATTTAGCACTGAAGTACAAGGAATAATAACCTAGTCCTTTCTGAGGACCCTCATAAATGAAAACTACAGCCGCAGTAGCTGAACTGACTATAGGAGTTCAGAAAATGCCATCGGGAGCGGTTTTTAACCTTAGAAAAGCTGTTACATAAGCCTTGTAAATGTGCTGTTTTGCTTTTCGCTCTACAGGCATACACAGCCCACATCCTTTCACCCGCATGGTTTTGGGTTGGGGAGGAATTCTGTCAGACATTCAACCCACTCTACTCCTACTTTTATGGTTAATGCATCTTAGGGTGCAGGGATACGTCTTTAAGCTAATTCATAATAAATGATTAAAGTTAGTCACTAGCAGGCTGAAAAAAGAATTCCTCTAGAATAAGTATTTTTCCCCCTGGTATAAATATGTCATTTGTCATAATTTATACTTAAAATTTTAAACAATAAGATATTCCAACCTTTGAAAAAGCTCTATTACCTTTTCCCAGAGATTTTATTCCCTTTATATAGGGAACTAAGGAGGTAAGTTCTAATGCCCTTTTTGTTGTTAATGAACTCTGTAACCTTGAGCAAGCCCCTGAGTGATGGGAAGGGGTCAGTTTCTCCACTTGTATGCAGCTGTTGAGGGGACACTTGGCTGAGTCTGAGCATAGCTTGGGCTGAGGGTCCCAGCAGCACAAGCCCATCTCCACTGGGATTGCTTTTGTGGAGTGATGTTCATGAGGACCTTACGCTCTGCCTCTCAGGAAGGAGAGAAAGGAGGGACATTTCTGGAAAGGTATAAGGTGGCACAAGAAAAGACTATGAAGGGATGGATAATTTGCCTTGATTTTGAGCCTCCAGAAGAAGTTAGGCCCAGATGCCAAACAAATAATTTTTTTAAGAGTTTCCACCTCCCACAATCCCCTAAAGAGAAGGGTCAGGTAATAAGGAGTACTCTCCAGTTGCCATGGATGTTTAAGGGTGAAGGACCTTTTGAAGGAAGGGTAGGGAAGACAGCTCTGTTCTCCTGTTTGTTTGGAGTCCTCCTTGACTCTCATATCAGATTCATCAGCTACTTTGGGCCCTTCCTCACTGTGGGGTTAGAATGTTACTCTCGGTGTCTAATGTCTAGTCTGGCTCCTTTTCTCTCACCTGGATTCTCTCAGGAGCTGCCTCACTGGTATCCAATTCCACAGTCTCTTCTGGCACAGACAGCGACACTACCTCATGCCAGTCCCTTTCACTTGCAGTGGCAGCCACTGTCTTATGGTGGCCTGGGGGACCCCTCTATTTGACTTGGGTTCCCATTACTCCTCCCATCTCCTCTGAACTCTGTGTCTCTCTGTGCTCCAGGCACACTGGCTTTCTTGGGGTTCCTTGAACATTCCAGACTCACTCCTATCTTTGCCCTGAGTAATCCTTCTGCTGGAAATGCTTGTCCCACAGACATCTGCAGAATTGATTCCTCATCTCCTTTAAGCTTTCATTCAAATGGCACCTGGTCTTTCCCAGCTACTCTATTCAAAATTGCATTTATACCTCCCCCCCACTAGTCCTTTTACTTCATTAAAAGTACATTTTTAAAACCTTTTTATTTTCTTTTATTCCAAGGCATTGGTTGCTTTCTAGAATTCTGTACAGTTTGCTTACTTCTTAAGTCTGTTTTGTGTCATTCTTTGACAGAATGTGAACTCTTTGAAGGCAGAGATCCTTGTCTTTCTTCACTATTGTTTCCAAAATGTCTAAAGTAAAGTCGTCATTATTAGGTGCCATCCAGTCAGATCCAACTCGTAGTGACCCTATGTACAATAGAATGAAATAGTACCCAGCATTGTGCCATGTGCACCATATTTTTATGTTTGAGCCCAGCGTTGAAGCATTTTGCGTCATGCCACACCAGCAAGAGGAGGTCACAAGGGCTTTACTCCATTCCCATTATTAAGTTTAGGTGCTCAAAAAATATTGCTTAAATGAGTGAATGGGTAAGGGAATTGGCCTTAATACTGTCTGATGTTTCCTTTATTAATTTGACATTGTGTGTTTCCATGATAAAAATAAGCTTTCCTCAATAACCTTTGTCTTCTTGTCAGAAAAATACCAGATTTTGGAAATTAAATAACTAATTATATCTCGTGACTCAATAAAGGCTCTTAAAGTTAGTATTCCATACTTAATCTGTGCTTGGGGAAGGTTGTTAATGCCCCGAGAGTTGCATTTTAGTGATAACACTGTAGGAACAGAAAAGGGGAAAAAGAAGGCAGGCAATGAGGGCTAATTCCCTCATCTTAAGCAAAACAGCTGATGTCAGTCAGTGGGGCATGGGATCATGGAGCCCCTAAGACATAGCTAACATGAATGTTCTGGTCTGTGTTTGCTAGTATTTCTAATCATAAATTGATAAACTGGCATCGGGGCATCTAGCTCAATCTCATATGTCCTTCAGTGAATGACTGGGTCCTGGAACATTGTGACTTAACATGATCAGGAACTTTTGAGGTCCTACTCACCTCCTGCTAATATCATTGACGTTAGTGCATCTTCAATTTTTCAGTCCTCTGGTTTAAATGAAAACAGACTTGTTTGAGAGAGAAGAATGACTTGTTTCTACATTGCTGAAATTATTGACAAGAAAGTTCTTAATACATAGAAACTTGAATTGTTCAAAAACCATGTGGGTGAGAAGATCCTATCTGAACCCCAGTTTTGTAGCCCCTACCAACTTCTGTCATTTTTATATCTTTGCCATCTGGAACTTGTTCCCTCTGTCTACCTGTAGAGAACATTTTCATAAAATTGAAATCGATATAAGCAAGAAGAGGCAGAACATATGGGATATTCTTTATGTTAATATTTGGAAAGGGGAACAAATTGAGCTTCATAAAAGCCAAGTTCTTTGAACTCATATGTCACACAATTAATGTGCAGATAAACATTTTGTTGGCTATCAGGCAAGCAGAGGCAATTCTCACACACCAGAAATCAAATCCACAAGGTAGGTATTGATGGTGTCTCTGGGCATGGTACAGTGCATGGTCAGGTCCCATGATGTTTGTTATTGCTTCCCACCTTTCAGACAGGAGGTAAGAGAAGAAAATCCCTAAAGTGCTCATTAACCATCTTTCCAGGTCCTGGACAGTTTCTTCTCTCTCTTTAACGCACCCTCTGCTCGTGGATTGCATCCTAGGAAATTGATTCCATCTCTTTGCCAGCTCCTTGATGGTAATGGTCTTTTCATCTGAGCATTGGGTGAGTGATTTGCAATGACCCAGTTTGTTGTAATATTGTCTGCATGACTGTATTGTGTGTTGTTATACTGCATTAGGATATGGTGATGGCTTTATTTGAGCACAAGGGATATTTTCTGTAATCTCTGTTGTGTGATTTGAGAATATTACCATGCTATGTATGGACTTGCCTCAAGTACAGCAGTTAAAAAACAACAAATACTTCCACTGAAATATAATAACTCCAAAGGAGAACGATGCTTTCTGAATCTTCTTTTTAAAAAAAAATAAAAATAAAAAACCTTCTGGTCTTGCTTTCTTTTACTTATTAATGTGTACCTGTTAGAATTGCTCAGAGGCATTGAACATATGAAGTGCAGGGAAAACCAACTTTCACTGAATGTAATCTCTTTGGGTGGGTGTGGATCCAAGTGATCTTCTCAACCTCATTTGGTCAGATTGGAAAGGCCCTCCTGCCTCTTATTTTACATCTTGCGGGTGTGATGGTGTATGCGGATCTGATACACAGACTGAGATGATCTTGATATAATTTCATGGGCCCCTAGCATGTTGGCAGGGCGGTAACGACTTCATATCCATCTACTGGATGATTAGCGAGACTTGTGCTCCTTCTAATGCATCCTCTCCCTTTCAGGCCAGCTGTAGAGGAGTGATTTGATCGCTGCCTTATTAGCTGCAGGATTTAAACTGGAGGTGTAAATTGTTTATTGGTGACTCTGGGTTTCAGTGACTGCGTCTTCAGATCTTTGATAGGGACATTGTGGCCTGAGGCCTCTCAATCAGTGGTGGGAGTTTTTCTCTCTTCCTTCTCCCCTTGTCGTCTTTGTGGCACAGGTAGAAACAACACAGGAAGCTATGGAAGAAATAAAAAGCAAGGGAATTTTCAGCGTGGTGGGCAAATGGCACACGATGGCATGTAAATGGTTGTGAGTGAGATTTTGGGGTTCAAACTCTGAAGCCAAGAATGTCGCGATTTGTCCAGAATATGCTTCTTAACCTTTTGTGGCTTGAGTCTGGTGGTCTTTTCTGCTCTAGGATCACTAGTTATTTGAGACATGCCTGGTCCTCACTCCTTCTGCCCTCTGTCTTCTGATTTCTAAAATTGAAGATTTTGTTTTTGTTTTTATACTATAGTCCTTTGGGTTCTGCCTGGTGAAGCCAGAGAACTTGGGATGTCAGGTGAGATCTGCCCAGAGGGAAGGACAGTTCTTCAGGGCACCTTCATTAGGCAGACCTGGTGTCTTAGGTGTAGAGCCTATGTCTAGACACACATCACTGAGGGAGCGGGGAGAGGTTATGCAGTAGTGTTTGGAGTATGGGCAAATGCATAGGAATTTGTGAAAGAAAGGGAAGATTTATGTTCTCAGATAGTGAGGGCAGGGGATAAGAAATGATCATTCTGGACTATTGTTCCTGCTTCAGAGAGAGCGCTGCCATTTGGGTTGAACTAGAGCAGAGTAGAATTCCAAATCTGTATCTTTAGGCTGTGCTGTTGTTCTGTCCACTCACTTGTTCATCCATCCATTTATCAATTCTATCCTTCCATTTATCTATTCAGTATTTGAGAAATATTTATTCAACACCTATATACCAGCTGTTGTTGTTAGGTGCTGTTGAGCCGGGTCTGACTCATAGCGACGCTGTGTATGACAGAACAAAACATTCCCCATACCAGCTAGACTTACAGAGAAAAAAGCCTCAGATCCCTCATATTCCAGGGGCAGAGACAGAGGACACAGAGGGGTGATGAAAGCAGAGTGTGGCACATGGTGCTGCTTAAAGGGGTGAGTTCATCCATTTTCTCTCACTGATAACAGTGCCACAGATGGTGCAAAGGTATAATGAAAAGGTTTATTTTTTATTTTTATTTTTATTTATTATTTTTTTATGGTACTGGGGGTTGAACCCAGGGCCTTGTGCCTGCATGCTTTGAAAGTGCTGGACCACTGAGCTGCACCCCATAGCCCTTTTTTTTTTTTTTTTTTTTTTTTTTTTTTTTTTTTTTACTTTTTGAGACAGGGTCTCCCTAAGTTATGCAGACTGCCTTTGGTCTTGAACTTGCAATCTTCCTGCCTTCACCTCCTGAGCTGCTGGGATTACAGGTGTGCACCACCGTGCCTGGCGTGAAAAGGTTTATTTTGGCTCATGGTTCTAGCCCAAGGGTGGAGGTCGACTTCTGGCCTTCTTGCTGACAGAGTCCTGAGGTGGTGCAGGACATCACATGGCAAAAGACAGGGAGTGTGCCAGAGACCTAGCTAAGTTGGCTTTTACAGAAGACCCACTCTTGAGATAGTTCACAAATCCATTAATTACATGAGAGGATTATCTGTTTCTGAAGGAAGAGCCTTAATCACTTCCTTAAGGTCCTGGTCCCAGCTCTTAAATCTCACTGTTGTTGTTTTTAGGTGCCATAGAGTCAGGTCCAACTCACAGTGATCTTATGTACAACTGAATGAAACACTCCCCGGCACTGTGCCATGCCCGGCACTATGTCAGTGCGTTTCTGCTATTCACAGGGTATTCAATGCCAGATTGTTTGGGGATTGTTTTGGGAGTGGGCTTCCAAGTCCTTCTCTCATTTTTACAGTGCTGGGGATTGAACCCAAGGCCTCAGAGAGCATAGAGAAGCACTCTACTAACTGAGCTAACCCCCAGTTCTGCTAATATAGCATAGTGGAGATTAAATTTCCACATGAGTTTTGGAGGGGACAAAGCATATCCTGACCATTCTGGTGGGCAGCCAACACATTCTGGGAAAGAGACATCAGCAGAGACGTCTTGTTGTTAGGTGCCATTGAGTCCAACCCATAGCAACCCTATGTACAACAGAAGGAAACACTCCTTGACACTGTGCCATGCCTGGCACTGTGCCAGTGCTTCTCTGCTGTTCATAGGATATTTGACGGCTGATTGTTTTGGGATTGTTTCTGGAGTGAGCTGCTGGGTCAGATCCTTCTCCATTTTTGTAGTGCTGGAGGTCGAACCCAGGGCCTCAGAGAGCACAGAGCAGCATTCTACCAACTGAGCTAAACCTCAACCCCAGCAGAGATTTTAGCACATGAGAAAGAGTTAGTTTGGTGAGGAAGGAAGAGAAGGGCCTTCTGGGCTGGGGCAGAGTGCTGTGGTCAGGTCGAAGATGCTTTTGAAAAACATTTCCCCCTTCTTTAGACTTACTACAGGAGGCCTGGAATTGCCTGGAATCAAGTTTCTTGCCTGTTCCCTGATCCCCATGGATTTTGAGTCTCTTTTCCTCTGGGTGATCATTTAATTCTCAAGAAAGTCCATGGAAGCCGCTGCTCAATTGATTTCAGGGGAGACTGAGGCGCCTGCGCTGCGGCGATAGAGACCTCTCTGGGGATTCCGCTTTTCTTTTTAAGGAACTCATCACAAGCTCTGTAATGAAGTCATTCTGGTTGAAAAGAATCCCTACTGGCTGGATAAAAGCTTGAACAGTCTTTGGGATTTCCCTTTAAGATTTTTATTCAGCCAGGAGACATAAGGTCAGAAGATGGCTGTTTACAGAGGTGATTGAAAGGGAATTGTGCAGGAAATGTTCTAACAGGGTGAAGTCAAGCTCACCAGCCTGGCGCTGTTCTTTGACGTGAAGGCCCAGCTTTGGTCCTTTCAGATTTCACCCAGAGTGATTCATTGCATGCCACATCTTATCGTTTATCTTGCTCCCCAACTAAATCATTCTTCCTTCTGCCCAGCTACAGCCCGTGTTTTCATTTCTGTTCTCTCAAGATGACTGAGAGGCTGCAGGCATTACACTGCAAACAACAGAGGCTTCTTCTTCTGACTGTGGGAGAAATTGCCAAGTGTAAAAGGGCCTTTTTCCAATATCACACTAAGGTATCTGGGCGTTTTCTTCTGTCTTTTCTAAAGTGGAAAAAATAATAATAAAGGAAGGCTGAGTTTTAAGTACTGCCAACTCCATAGCCTGGATCTCATTTATGAGTGAGCTATATACTTCATGGTATTTTCAGTCGCCTCATATGCTTGTGAAAGCTGGATGTTGAACAAGGGAGACAGGAGAAGAATTGATGCTTTTGAATTATGGTGCTGGAGACAAATATTGAATATGCCGTGGACTGCCAAAAGAACCAACAGGTCCCTCCTAGAAGTGCAACCAGAGTGCTCCTTGGAAGCAAGGATAGCTAGACTGCATCTGACGTATTTTGGACACATTGTTAGGAGGGACCAATCCCTGGAGAAGGACACTGTATTTGGGAGAGTGGTGGTCAACAAAAAGAAGGAAGATCATTAGCTGGGTGGATTAACGCAGTGGCTGCAACAATGGGCTTAAACATAAAAAAGATTGTGTGCCTGGCACTGTGTTGGGTGGTGTTTCATTTTGTTGTACATAGGGTCACTATGAGTTGGACCCAATTCCGTGGAACCTAACAACAAACAACAATACTTCTAAACCTGGCCTTTGGGTTTTGGCTGGGTTTAGTGGTAAATACCAAGTGACCATAGGTGGAAGGTGGTGAATACTACTCCATTTGAGGCCTAGATTGAAAATTCAGAGGTTCTGCTTTTTAGACAAAGAGAGAATTATTTCCTCAAGCATCTGAAGTATGTTCAGGCAGGAGCAAGCTGGCCAGGTCAGAGAAGCCTTTTTAACGGGCAGGAACCAGAGAAGGTAAGTCCTGGCAGGAGTTCAGAGAAGGGCACTGGACACATGGGTGAGGAACTTTGAGTACACATGGAGATGGAGCCCTTGACCTTCATCCCATTTCTTCCAAACTCATACAGCTGAAGTTCTTAGGGGTTTCTGGTGGGAATAGTAAAGGAGGAATGTAGATGTGCAGTATGTTCATTGCTCTTCAGTAGATCTGTTTCAGATCTGTGTCTCCCTCTCATGAGCTGTGTGGTTTTAGCTTAGTTACTTAACCTCTCTATTGTCTATCTTCTCTTATATAGATGGCAATAATGAATTTCATTAAATAAACATTAAAGGCCGATGTTAAGAAAAAAACAGAAGAGATACAAAAATACTTAGTATAGTGCATAGGTCTCAATCAATGACACCTGAAATAATAGGAAAGATTAGCCAGATGGTGGTGGAATAGGACTTAAAGCATGAGTGCCTTTACTCCTGGGACAATTGGAAA